>NDGN011476598.1:0-10508 GCA_002564285.1 Tympanoctomys barrerae
CAAGATCAGGAAGAAAAGCTTGGTTTGGCTGATCCTGGTACCAGTGTCCTGTGTCATGGCTTGGGAGTCCCTCTGACCACAGGGAGATGACTCCAGGCACTGCAGAGGACATCGTTGGAGCCTGAGTCATAGCCAGAGACATGAAAAGAGCAGGGCCAGGGCTGGCCATGAGCCCATGAGCAATGCATTGAACCCCTCAGGGCCCAAGGTTCCTCATCTCTAAATTGGGAAACAGGAACAACTGCCAGGGCTGGAGGAGAGCAGCAGAGGTGGCGAGCCTGTGCCTCTCATCATGGAGCCCAAGGCTCACTTTCTCTGAGCTGTCCTGCATCCCACAGGACTTTACTGCACTCTTGAGACACACAAGCAGTGTGCCCTAGGCTCTGCAAACATCCCTTAGCCTTTCAACCCAGTGTCACATTGGATGAAGGAAGGCAATATTCCCATTTCGTAAACAAGAAGACTGAAACCCACAGAGTTAAAGGCAAAGGCTCCAGGCATATGGTCAGGGCAGCTGGGTTTGCTCTAGGGATGCTCCAGTGATGGCTTTTCTGTGTAAAACCTAGAGGATTTGGGGAAATTGGGTGTGGCAGACTTAGATCATACAAGGAGGTCATGGTGCTTCCTAGGGCTTTGGGGCAGAGCCAGCCCTGGCTCAGCCACATCCTTGGATGGACAAGGTGGGTCCAGGAGGGACAAGCATGGGTCAGCAGGGCAGGCCCCTTGCAACTGCAGACAGCATCCAGGGCCCCAGACAGGACATTGGGCTGCTCAGCCCGCCTTTGTGTGGGGCAGGACCAAACGTAGACATGGCTGTCTTCCCTCCTGTCTGCTCCCCTCATCTCCTACGGCCTATGCATCTCATTTTCTCCTCCATTGCCTGGTCCTGCTCTGTGCTTATAAGAAGCCCGTGGCTACGTCCTCTTTCTCCCTCCCTCCCACCCCAGGTCCCATCCACGGTGTCTTGGATCCTAGGAAAACACCAATCTGAGCGTCTCTGCTCTGCTGGAGTTTCTGGTCTGTACAGAGAATCACAGAGCATTCGGATCACTGCGTGGAGTACCAAAGATATGTAGAGAGGGAGGTGGAAGGCATCCCGCCCACAGGAGGCCTGTAGAAGGAAGGGGGAGGACAAGCGTATTAGTCTTTTCCTGAAACTCCAACAAAATGCTGAGATGGGACAATTGATAAAAAGCAGAAATTTATTTTCTCCATGTTTTGGAGTCCAGAAATTCCAGCATCCAGATGCGGGTGCCTGGTGAGAGCTTTGTCACTGTGTCCTCACATGGTGGAAGAGAAGGGCAAGAGAGACACAGACCCTTCTGCAAGGCCACTCTCAGAGCGCTTAATCCCGAACATGAGGAAGCAGCCCTCGCAGCCTCACTACTTTGTGAAAGCTCACCTCTTCCTTCACATTGGCAACCCCTGAGGTTTGCAGGGGACACAGTCACAGAAAAGGGTGCATCACTTTGAGCAGGGACATGCAGCCCCTCTGGAGGCTGCCATCTGTGTTACTGGTCCTCAGATCTTCGCATTCATGCTGAATCATGCCACTGGCTTTTCTGGGTCTCCATTCTGCAGACAGTGGAGCTGGGCCTTGTGTGCTTTTATCAATCCATAGGACAATTCTGTGGGCTCCTAATCATTCTGATTCTCTCTAGATACCTCTGAGATGCTTACATGGACTAGAATGACAAATCGGGGATGGTCCCAAGGCTCCAAGGGACCATGAAAGAAGAGTCAGATGTGGAGGTCAGAGACAACTTCCTGAAGAGTAAGCTAAGCACTGAAGGATTGTTGGTGTAATGGTGGGAACAGAGCATGACAAGGGGGTGCACTTCCAAGGTCACATTTATCAAATGGAGTAGAGAGCAAATGAGTGAATTTAATACAAATTCTTTTTAACATGGGATTTTTGTTTTTTGGTCATACTGGGGATTGAATCTTGGACCTTGCGCTTGCCAGGGAGGTGCTTACGTTGCTGAGCTCTATCCTCAGCAAATTCTTTCTGCAAGCAGGGGCAATAGCTCAGTAGTCTAAGCACCTTCCTTGGAAGTGTAAGGACCCAGGTTCGATCTCTGGTACCATGTGCTGTGCTGGCCCTGCCCCAGGCATGCTGTGCCTGCCACCACAGCCTGGTGTGGTGGTGCATGCCTGTAATCCCAACACTAAGGAGGTTGAAACAAGAGGATCACTATGAGTCCTAGCTGCACAGCAAGACCCTGTACCAAGTACATAAATAAATTTAAAAACCCACCCAAATCACAAATTCTTTTTGCTACCATGGTTCCAAAGGTGTTCACTGCTCTTGAAGAAAGGCCCAAATCCTCAATGTGTAAATTGAGGTCCCTCAATGTCTGCCTGTGATCCCCACAGGATCCCTCCCTCTCCTTAATTCTTCCTAGAATAATGCTGTTTTACTCCTCCAAACCATGAGCTCCTCTTAGCACAGTAGCTTCAGATGCTCCTCAAAGTTTGGATAAATAAATGAATGCTGTTACTGTAGCATTCCCCATGATTACTACCAAGACCCCCTTCCCCAAGAGTTGGGATGTCTCAGCTACCTCAGAGTCTGACGCCCACCTCAGGGGCCCCATCTGCAATAGACCAACACATAGCGGTCCACGGGCGGGGGTGGGAGGACAGTAGGCGATCTGAGATGTGCAGGAACTGCTGACTTGGCTTCTTGGGTGGCATCTGGAGAGCTCCTCTGTGCACAGCATCAGCGTGGCCCCACCCAGGCAGGCATCTGGTGCCTGAAATAGTTTCTGCTTCCCGGCCCCACCCATCCACTGAGAAAACGAGCTGATGTATATTTTTATGCTTGGGTGATGCTCCCTAGTTTCTGCAGCCTCATTATAGGAAAATGGGCAGTCAATACGGGCGTCAGAGGAGAACGGGGAGAAAGTGGTCTAATTTTCCCATTGTGGATGTAACGGCAGATTCTTTCTTTGGAGGGATGCTGCTCATGTGGGAATCTGTGAGGGAAATCTGAGAGCAGCGGGTTGTGTGTTTCTCGGGCTGATGGGACACTTTGCAGAGATTGTCTGCCTGGCTGGTGGGGCTGATTGACAAGTGGAATAGGGTCTAATGGCCTCATCAGAGCTCCTAGTGAGACTGTGGTCCCCTCACAGCAGATGCACAGGGACATCACAACACTTGCTCTTACTTGGAAGTACCTGGCCCAAGACAAATGATCAGGACACTCCTAGGAATTCTGCTCCTTTCTGGGAGCCGTGTCTGACCAGGCCCTCAATACAACTCCAAGTGCTCTGGGGAGCAGTTGTATGCGTGAGGGGATTTGCCTCAGGACCTCAGAAGGACCTAAGATGCCAAAAGAAGCATCACTAGTGGCTTCTAGATTAGTGAGTCCAGCCCAGGAACCTACTCTGTGCTGGATCCTGGGCTTGCTGCTTTATCAAGAGCCATGAGAAGTGGCTGGGACAAAGTGATTTGGAATTGGTAGTCAGATGATTGGTGATTTGGAATTGGTAGTCAGATGATGAGGTGGTGGTATAGTGATGTAGTGGTGGTGGTGGTGATGATGGTGATGAAAACAATGATGACTAACAATGACCATAGTGCACCTACTCTCAGCTTACAAGCCCTCCAGCCCTCCTTGCTGGTCAAGCTCCCCCAGGCTTCCTTATCAAGGGGGATTCCCTCCTCCTGATGTAGTTAATTCTATGACCCACATATAGGAGGGGAGGCTACTTTGAGCAGGGTTTTATGTTGCTCAACTCACACTGGGACTAAAGCTCCATACACTGAGGCCAGCAGTGGACCAGCACCTGTTAGTGTCTCTTGTCTCTTGGTTGTGTTGTCCATGGTTCAAAATCTGGTAGACACTTAGTCTCCATTCTATACCCCCAAATAGAGATTATAGCAGAACTGGGACCAATTTTCTGTGAATTTTTGGGCAAGATTGCTCTGTGCAGACTCAGACTCTTAGGCCATCACATCAAGGGTACAGTACTAGGAGCTCATCTGATCAAACCCCTCACAGTAGAGCTGGTGAAAGCAAGGTCCACGCTGAGTCTCAGGCTCACACTATGAGTTGATGATAGTTCAGTGAGCAGGACTTGGTCTCCTAATCCACGATGAATTCTGTCTGAGCTCTGCCTTAGCCCACAGGGATCTTGGTCTTAGGGCTCCTGCTTAGGCAGAATTCTAAGCCTGGAACAGACCAGGGCAGAGGAGAGTTGTAAGCTTGACCAAGAGCAGCAAGATGCATTCATGGAATATGGGGCTCACAATGGGCCCTTTGGGCTTTGGAGGAAGAGTGAGTGAGGTTTCTCCAGTCCTGTCTGGGACTTGCAGACAGAACCAAATCTGATGTCATGCTCACCTGTTATTGAAGTGTTCTAGGTTTCCAAAGTGAGACAAAAAGGTCAAAGTCATCTCTCAATGTAGTCTTTCTAACTGGTCTTTTTGCAAAAAGGCTTTTTCACCATAAAATTGTTCTGAAGGGTGAAATTTTCTATTATGAAATGAATCAGAGACTATATTTTGGTTGCTTCTTTTGCACTTTTCAAACTCTAGAAAATATTGCAAAAATGTGGACATCTCAGAAAAGTAGGCCTGTTGTACATAGTGTTCCTCAAATTTCTTTGACCATACAACAAAGTTTTGTTGACATACCAAATACATCTACCTTTCCCCAGGAGGCTCAGACAAAAGAATCACCCTGAGTGCGATACCAGCCTGGACTACACAGCGATTTCAAGGCTAATATGAACACACAAAGGACCTGCTTTCAAAAAGAAAAAAAAAAACAACTCTAAATTTTGGTGAACTTTGACAGTGGCTGTCAACAGCACCAGCTGGACCCAGTATCAGGAGACATGAAAGTGTGCTTGCTCCATTTCACTGCCCTGGAGGGAAAAGTCATCCTGTGGGCATTGGCAGAGACTGCCTTCCCCATCCCACTAGGCTGAGCAGTCATTAAAGAGAAATCCCTGAGAGACTTGCCAACACCAGCAGCAAAGTCATGTTTTAGAAACCCTTGACCTTGTGAATTAACCCTGCAGAATTCAGACTGTTTGATTGAAAATGCTTCCCACTAAAATCTCACCAATGCATTTTCCACTAAAATCTCCATAGTGCTTTTTAAGAAATAAGAACAAATCCTAAAATTAATATGAAATGTCAAAGGATCCTAAATGGCCATAGTAGTCATGGGAAAAAAGGACAAAACTGGAGGTCTAGCTTGGACTGGTTTCAAAACACATTACAAAATTTCAGTAATCAAAACAGCATGGCATTAACCCCAACACAAGTATATAAAACAATGAAAAAAATAGAGCTCTCTGAAATAAACCTTTACCAATATGGCCAAATAATCTTTGACAAAGATTCCGTACCTACACAATGGGCAAAGGACAGTTTTGCCAGAAAAGATGTTGGGAAGATTGAGAGCCTATGAGAAAATGAAGGAAATTAAACCCTTAGTTTATGCCATACACAAAAATTAACTCAATGTGGATTAAAGAACTAAATACAATAAAACTATAAGACTGTTGGAAGAAAGCCTAGAGGGCTAAACTTCATGAACTTGAATTTGGCAGTGATTTATTGGATGAAACTCCAAAGCACAAGCAATGACAACAATCAAATATAGACCAATGGAGGGCCAGCCAAATAGCTCAGTGGATTAAAGTACCTGCAAGCAGGTGCAGGGGCTGGGGGTTCAATCCCCAGGCCTGCTGTGCTGGCCCTGCCCCAGGGGCACACTAAGATGGCAATTGAGACTGGGAGTGGTGGTGCGTGCCTATAATCCCAGCTCTTGGGAGGCTGTAAACAGGTGGATCACTATGAGTCTGATCTAGTAGTGAGATCCCGAACACCCTGTAGACCCTTCCCTAAAATAAAAAATAAAAAAAGACAAACGGGAGTGTATCAAACTTAACAATTTCTCTGCAGCAAAGGCAATGATCAATGGGAACAAAAGGCAATATACAGATTGAGTAGAAATATTTGCAAACCATTTTCTGATGAGGGGTTAATACACAGAATCTATTAAGATCTCTGACAATTCAACAACAAAAGCTCAAACAATCCAACGTAAACAATAGGCAAAGAATTTGAATACACATTTTCCAAATACATATGGCCAAAAGCATGTGAAAGGATGCTTAACATCTTTAATCATTAGAGAAATGCAAATCAAAACCACAGTGTGCTATCAGTTCACACCTGTTAGAATAATAACTATGAAAAAATGGAAACTAACAAGTGCTGGTCAAGATGTGAAGACATTAGAAGCCGTGTGCATTGCCTCCGAGAATGAAAATGGTATAGCTGCTGAGGAACCCGGGATGGAGGGTCCTCAAATAATTCGAACCACTGTTAGCATATAAGTCAGCAATCTTGCTGTGGATATACACCGAAAAGGAGAGAAAACTGTGTAGAAGAAATCTTCCACATCCATGTTCTTTGCATTATTTACAATAGCCAAGAGGTAGAAGTCAACTAAGTGTTTACAGAAGGATAGATGAAGAAAGTGGCACAGACCCACAAGGTCACGATGCTCCATTTTAAAAAGGAAGGAAGTCCCATTGTACGTACTATAATGTAGGTGACACTGGAGGATAGTATGCTTAGTGAAACCACAACAGTCACAAATGGGCAAATGGTGCAATATTCCATGCACGAAGCGGCTAAGACAGTCCCGATTTGTCTGGTGTGCAAAATCACCCGACCCATGACCTCGAGTACAGGAAGCTTCAGTACATGTCTCTGTCCCCTTCTCGTGGGACTTGTCTTGGAGCAGGGGGTTGAACTCCCCACCTCTGGAGATGCAAACCCTGGAAATGGTGTGACAGGAAGGTGACGGCATGTTTCAGCTGCACAAGTCTAAGGGCCACTGACCTCTGATCGTGACCAACGGGCACCAGGCTTTCCCCAGTATCAGCCTCTCCTTACTTGGGCCTCTACCCTTCAGCCTAGGACGAGTTCCCTCTCACTGTGGCTAGTTTAGTTCAGCCTGTTATAAATTTTTAGCTCTGTGCTGATCAAGAAGAATTGCACAGGTGCTATGAGACTCCAAGTCAGGGGGAGAATTCAAGTGACACCTGCCAGGTTATGGTGGTGACACGGATCTGTGCATATCGCCTGTTGGTCTAAGTCAGTCACTGAGTCTTCAACCTGTCACCTTTATGTCTTAAGTGCTGTTCTTATACTCCCGGGAGATTCAATCACCTTGACTGCCAGTGAGGTAGCCTGTGGAGTCTACGCCTTGAGGAGGGGAAGGCACGTAGCCGCAGAAAGAGGGCTCATGTGGAAAGAAAGGGGACGCTCAGTGTCTGGTGCTCCTGTGTGATCCCCAAGGTGACCTTGAGGGCCCAGAGCAGCTCAGAGTTCCGAGGCAGCTGGAGTTGGGCTGCCTCCTTCTAGCAGGGTCTGTGGTCTCTTGAAATCCCTGTATAAGGGGGAGGGGAAGTTTTTCTAAAACAAGGGCAATAAAGCCCACACCAAAGATTTACTCTTCTGGCCTGAGTTCTCAATGTTAGGACCAAAGCCAGACTTGGGAAATTCTGATGCCAGGAACCAGTAAGCGAACAGAGAGGGTAGACAGTCCTGGGGAAGGCTGCGCTAGAGGGTAGGGCCTGGCCTGGGTGTTGAAGCATGAATAGGAGTTTGCTAGATGGACAAGACTGTGGGAAGGGTCTTCCAGGGAGAGGACAGAGCTTGAGCCAGGGCCTGGGGCATGCACTGCCTTCACTGAGCATTGGGCAGAACCCAAACACCAGCCACAGCAGAGTGAGAGACAGATTTGGGATATCAGTGGGGCAATCTCTGGCATCCATCGAGGACGGGTTTGAGACAAACTTAAATATAGTACTGAAATGTGTCCACATGTTTTGGGAGCCAGTTTTCTGATGTTGGGTGAGCTGCTGACCCTCTCTGTGCCTCAGTTTCCTCATTTGTGACATGGGATATGGTGTCCCCCTCAGTGGTGAGAGTGAAGATTAAACCTGTGTGAAACACTTCAACTAGCGCCATGAAGTCACCCTGGGCATCATGACAGGTTGCCAGGTGGAGGCTCATGGCACGCCTACCCCTCCTTGGTGCTGTCTTCAGAGGCACTTGGCTGACCAGGTAGGCAGGGTCTCAAGTTACATTGAAAAAACTGAGTCCCAGGGAGGTAAAGCGGCTTCTTGACAGGCGCAGAGCTGAGCTGGTGTGTGCAGCAGGGATTCGGTTCATGCGGGAATCTACACTGACTCTGACTTCAGAGCCTACTCAGTGCCAGGGGCTGGGGTGGAGCCAAGGTGTCCCCTGACCAGAAGGCTCCCGTAGCCCCAGCCTGTGTGAGCTCAGACAAGGGGATTCAGGCAGCCATCCCAGTGTGGGGGCGGAACCACTCTCTTTGCAGAGGCTGCTGATGGACACTTCCCCTCTGCAGCCCTCCCAAGTCCCTGCTCAGGTCTGCTGGGATCTCCAGGGCCCAATCTCCAGCCCAGCCTGGCCTTGAGCACACCGGGAGGGCACCCTGTGTTAAAACCCATGTCAGGATGAGTCCCTGGCTGGAGAAATTAGCTCAGGTACATGCAGAAAATCTCCACAGACTTGTCTTCTAATATTTATTCTGGAAACCAGAACATGGAGATAAGGTCCCTGCCTGGTGCTGGAAGGACAGAATAAATTTACATTCTCTAAGCCACAGAGCCTGTTCTCACTGCTCATCTGAGCTGGGAAGAGGGGAGAAACCCCCTCTCCGGGCGGGTGGAAAGTCTTGGCAGCGGCTTCCGCAGCCCCGCCTCAAAGGACCCATCATTCTCAAATCCCAACCTTCCATTCCCAGGTCTGAGAATCTTCACTTAATAAATCTTAAGACTATAAAACCTTGGGTTCAAAACCAGCATCTTAAGAGTCTCAAGCCTTACTTTTTATCTTAATTGAATCTTAAAACTACAAAATATTGCCCCAGAATCCCAGAATCTGAGCCTCACATCAGATCACAGAACTGTAGGATTTCTAGGATTGTAACCATCAGTGTGCAGATGCCCAACCCGCCGCCAAGCTCTTGCTGCGAAGTCCTGACAAATGGCTCCTGGGCCTCATTTCCTGTCACCTTCTCCAGGAAGCCGTCCCCCGTCCTTCACTAGCTCAGAGCCCTGTCCTAGACCTACTCCCTGTGACACTGCATCACTAGCTTGGCCACAGTGTCCACCCTACATCCCAGGCTGTGAGCCCCTTGGGGAGGGTTTGGTGAGCTCTGTGCCCAAGCACAGGGCCTGCTACTCAGCAGGGGCCCACTATGGCTTAGGGTGCCAGTGGCTGCCTTCTCGTTCACCTTCAGTTGATGAACAGTGGGTGAGCACAAGGTTATAGGGATCCCCAGATGCACTGTGGGTACCCAAGGCTGGGTACACAACAGCTTGGTAGCTTCTGGGTAAGTGGGGTATGCTAAGCTCACTGCTGAGCTTGCCCAGTGAGGGTGGGTGGTGGGAGATGGACTCCCTGGCCTGTTCTCCTCCACAGAGAAGCTGCTGGTCTCTGGGATCAGGGTGGCCTTGGCTGAGTAAGATGCTTGCATTCACCCCCTCCCCCAAATACACACATACCTCAGAGCTGAGCTGGCTTGGACAAATTGCTTGGCACTCCCAGTTTCTCAACTCTAGCCACTGGATTGTGCAAATTCTTACCTTTGTTTAAGTATTTAAGTTTGTTTAAGTGTTTAAGGCTCCTGGCAGGACACACGGACCCTGAGCACTTAGCATTGCTGTGCATGTGCAGAGTGCAGGATCTTGGCCTGCCCAGCCCATCTGGAGGTGCAGGCTGGAACATCCGGGGCCTGTGTGCTGAGGGCCTGGGGCAGGGAAGACCAGATCCCACACGGAGTGGGCTGGAGTGGAGGTGGCAGTGCCTGTGTCCTCCTGTGGACAATGGCTGCATGGGCAAAGGAGTTGGAGAGCCTTCAAGGCCACACTACCAAACTCTAGAGCCCCTCAGAGACCCTGCATGGGGATATATGTTATATCAAGGATCAGGGAAGTACAGGGGAGGGGAACTTTGAGCAGGGACCTGAAAGGTGGAACAGCGCGTCATGCCATTAGAGGCTTTCAGGCAGACAGAACAGCACAGGCCAAGGCGCTGAGGCATGAATGCGCTTGGTGTGTGAGGAGCAGCAGACTGTGTTTGACTCCTGGCCCCTGGCTATGGTTGGACATGTCAGGAAAAGGGAGAGGATATTCTCAGGGCAGTAGGCTGTGCACACAGTGGGTGCTTAAGAAAGGCATGGGGAGTGTGGGGTCGCTCAGGGGTACGCACCTGCCCACCACCTGCAAGGCCCAGAGTGAGGTTCGGGCTCAGAATCACAGAGGAGGAGCAGGGAGGAGAGGAGGGGAAGGAAGAGAAGAGGAAGAAGAAAGAAGGAAAAGGAGAAAGAGGAGAAGAAGGAGGAGGAGGAAGAGGGGGGAAGGAGAAGGAGGAGAAAGAGGAGGAGGAGGAGAAGGAGAAGGAGAAGAAGGAGAAGGAGGAGAAGGAGGAGAAGGAGGAGGAGA
>NDGN011476599.1:0-14955 GCA_002564285.1 Tympanoctomys barrerae
CAGTAGCCCATAATAGCATTGGGTCTTCTGTTTAACTGGCCATGTCAGAAATTGTTGACCTGAATCCCCCACAGCTCAACATAAATACTTATCATTATTTGCAATGAGAACACATAAAATCTGTACTGTGAGCCATTTTTAAGCATACAGCACATTAGAATAGCCATTGTCATATGCACTAGATCTTTGAATTTGCTCTTGCCTATCAGAAGTTTTATAATCTTTAACCAACATCTCTCAACCTCCCTACTCCTCAGCCCTTGGAGATTCTCATTCCTTTCTCTGTTGCTGTGAATTTAACTTTTTTAGATTTTACCTATAAATCAGATCTTGAAGTACTTGTCTTTCCATGCTGGGCTTATTGCGTGTAACATAATGATCTTCAGATTCATCCATGTTGTTACAAGTGACAGGACTTCCTTTTAAAAGGCAGGATTATTGCACTATTAATATATACCACATTCCTTTTCCCATTTAGCTGCCAGCGGGCATTTAGGTTGTGTCCATTTCTTGCCAACTGTGGGTAGCACTGTGTCAGACACGGGAGCCCTTTGACATCCTGATCTCCTTTCCTTTAGATATACGCCTAGCAGTAGAATGGCCGGGTCATATGGTAGCCCTGTTTTTCCATTTTTTGAAGAGCTTCTATTCTGTTGTCCATAAAGGCTGTATTAATTTATATCCCTACTAATAGTATCTAAGGGCTCCCTCTTCCCACATTTGTTACCTTTCATCTTTCAATAATTGTCATTCTCATAGGTATGCTGTGGTATGTCATTGTGATTTTAATTTGTATTTTTCTAATTATCAGTTTAGATCATTGTCTGATGATTAGGGAACATATACCCGTTGACCATTTGGAAGTCTTCTTATGAGAAATGTCCATTTAGGTCCTTTGTCTGTTTTTTAATTGGGTTATTTGTTTTCTTGCATGCTCTACTTATGATTTAGATAAAGGAAATAGTTTAATTTCATCTTTTTATTTTTGTCTTTTTGAGCCAGGGTCTCACTGTGCAGTTCAGGCTGGTCTTGAATTCACTTTATAGCCCAGGCTGGACTCAAATTTCCAATGATCCTCCTGCTTCAGCCTCCCTAGTGCTGTGATGACAGGTGTGTGCCTCCGTGCCGGCTAGCCTCACTTCTATTTTCATTTCTATAGCCATTATTTTAAAAAATGCCTTCATCTCCTCAGTTACTTAAGGCAGGAATCTGTGTTGTTCTTGCTCCCGTACAATTTGATCCTCAGTGATTCTTATTGACTTGACCCTCAGAACGCTTCTCTAATAAATTTGGCCCTCTCCACCGCTCGGCCGCTTTCTTGACGGGGTCCTCATTACCTCTTGCATAAGCCACTCTCCTGCCTCTGACTGCTTCTCCTGTTGCGGTCCTGCCCTTCCAGATCTATCCCCCCACCGACTACAGCATCCCTTCTCCCTGCAGGGAACAGTCTCTGCTCCTCAATCCTTCACTCCCCACCTGAACGAAGTCCTGCACACTCAGCAAGGCACGAGAGTCTGTGTTTCTTGGCTCTACTCACCTCTTCCCGGCCACACAGTGGGGACGGTGCAGTGTGGGCTCAGGAGGAGGGGCTCGCTGTTCAGCGTGATCACTGTTCAGGTCGCTCCCCTGGGCTCTGCGCCGCTCCTCCCTCCGCCTAGAGTAAATCCTGTCTTCTCCTAGCCAATTTCTACTTATCTTGTGAGGCCCCTTTCAAGCTTCCCCTCCTCCAGGAAGCCTGCTTTGATCTTCTTAGCTGAGTCAAGTTTCCTTTTGTCTTCCTGAGAACCCTGAACTTAACCTCCACCAGGAAGGAGTGTTTCACAGGGCCCGGGGAGATAGCTCAGCAGGGTCCTGAGTTCAATCACTGGTACTGCAAATAAATAAATAAAAGGAGTGTTTCACAGCAGCTGTGTGTGTGTGTGTGTGTGTGCGCACGCACACATGCGTGTGTATGAGGTGTGGCGTGATAGAAGAATATTGTGAATGTTTACATTTTAAAAATTAATATGGTAAAAGACACATTGACATAAATCACCCTCAAAATACTCCCTCTTGCTTCAAGCATACCTATCATTCTTGTCACTTTCTGAAACAATTCTTGTACTAGAACCTCCCCCAATATACTTCAGTTTTATATACAGCAGGTTACAATTCCTGCTACATTTGTGTCTTGGAAATGGCTGGTCACTGTGAAGTGTATTGTAAGACCCAATCTCTAATGGACAGGCCATTCTCTCTCTGTTTGTCCTGCTTGCTTATCCCATGTAATCTCTAGACCACCAGAGATCGGGGTGGAAATTTTGGAAATGATCCCGATCAGTACCTGTCCATGTAACTAAATCTGCCTCCAAACCCTGGGTGTCATTTCGGGGTTTTTGCTTGCACCAGAAGTCTTCTTTCATAAGCGTCTTTGGTTGCGTTGTCAGGGCTGCCTTGATGTCCTGAATCGATTCAGAACATCACCTTTCATGGTTACTTTGACTTTGGGGAAGAGCTGGAAGCCACACAGTGCCAGGTCTGGTAGATGAGGATGAGGAGGAGGACGCACCGTGGTGTTCGCTGAGCTTTGCCTTTCCGTTGGTTGCGCTGAACAGCAGCATTCATCAAGCTGCTTTTTCACAACCTGCGAAGACACCCACGAAGAGCCAAGATACACAGTGGTGCTCACAGATGCTTTTGCTCACAAATAATTTGGCTTGCAAACGAAGCATTTGGCAAAACTTTGTTTGTATTTGCAAATTGTGTTGGATGACAAACATGACCGTAGCTACATTTCCGGCACAAACGTGAACTTGGCCATCTTTTCCAAAATCACAGAACATTCATGAATTGGGGCACATCTCTCTCTGTGTATCCTACCCAACAGACCATGAACTTCTAGTCAACAGCCCGATACGCTGTATTGTATCTAGACATGGTAGACACTTAACTCTTTTTGGGTCAAAAATATCAACTCAATGTCTATGTGTGTTTCAGAGAAGGCTGGTCAGGCAGGCCAATACCAGCTGAAAATCAATTCCTAGGGTCAGCTTTCCTAAATTGCGTCTCCTCTTGGAGCTTCCCTCCTCCCTCTATTTTTGGGTCAGCTTATTTCTGCTTTCAGACAGTATTCACTGAGCACCTCCGGTCACTTGCCAGGTGATAGATAAGACCTACTTGCTGGCAGGGTCTGCATGGGACAGTATGGCCCAAAGAACTGGAGTCTTAGAATAAACAATGTTGGAGTTGGAATCTGTTAGAGTTTGAGCAGGTTACTTGACATCGTGAATCACTAAACCTCAGTTTCCTCTGTTGTAAAATAATCACAAAATATATCTTAGATACACACACACACACACATGCCACAGTACAAAAGGAGCAGCCCAGGGCCTTCACTGTGAGCTTAGAGCTCTTATAAATTTTGAAACAGGGTCTGTTTAAGTCACTAAGTTGCCCAGGCTGGGCTGGAACTTGCAACCCTCCTATCTCAGCCTCCTAGAGTGCTAGGATTACACCTAACCAAAAGGCTTGTGATGTGCATGTCAGTTCTCATGGTAGTGACAGTATCCTGGGGGCACCAGACTCTAAGCCAGGACGGGCTGTCATTGTCCAGATGAGTAAGCTTGGGAAGGAGGGGGGAGTAAGAGCACGATTCTTCCTTGATAAATATCATAAAGCCTCTCTTTCCCCTTCCATTCTGGCCCTCCGGCTCCCACTCATTGTCCTTCTTGTCCGTCTGCTTTCTGCTCAGCCTGCTTCCTGACTCTGCTTTCTAAAAGCAACACTCCAGAATCACATTCAAAGCTGGGCCTGCGGCTGCTTTGGGCATCAGCCAATTAGCCCCCATTGTCCAGTTGTAATACGCGTCCCAGACAAGTGGCGTGATTGTCATGTGGTTCTATTCAAGGCTGCTTCCTACCACTATAGAGAGCATGAAACAATATCCCCCGAGTCTGCTGAAAGCAGCCCGGGTCTGGAAAGCTTTCAGAAGGCCATCTGCCATCTCCTGGGCCACACGGAGCAGGCGCCTGGCCCTGTGTTAGTCAGCACTCACAGGAAAAGGTAGCAAGGGTGCGTGTTCCTTTTCTTCTCATCTGCCATTGTGATACAAGTAAAGAAGAGCTAGATGGTGCCCATCCATCTGAGAGGACAGGAGTCTTGTCTGAGAAAGCAAAGCAGGCCTTTCTTTTCTGGTGTTCAATGGAACCAGCCTTTGCAGCCGGCTTGTCATTCTTAAGTGCCTGCTGTTAACAGCTTTACTGGATTAGGAGGCTATGTAAATGAGAGCCCCAGAGTGACAGCCTCATTGCATAAGTACACAAGGACACAGCAAGCATCACCTGTGAGCACAGGCTGCTGGCTGGCACCAGTGGTGCTTCCTAGTGTCGCCTCTGTTTTATACCCTTCAGTAGCTTGGCCATGAATAGTAATTGAAAAGATTACTCTAAAGCACTTAAGGGTGTCACTAAAGTTCATCTGTGGTCTCCTGGAAATGTTATCTTTGGTGGAATCAAGCAAGTATGTTCATTGGACCTGCAATGACCGAGTTTCGGCAAATCTGAATTGGCACTTGGGATCCCCTAATATGGATAATGCCATTGGCAGAGTTAAATATCTGATCCTGTAAGCTGAAGATAATATGGACAGTGGCATTAGGAATGCCTCCTGTGGCCCAGCAAAAAGTGTCTTAAAAATTTAGCATGAGGAATTCAATAAGCAAAAGGAGCTTACCTTCACTTTATGGCAGCTTCCCAGAGTGGGGTGGTTTTGGGGTCACTAAGGTATTGCTAGAAAGTGTAAGTCTTCTAGGAAAAATCTTCAATCAGAAGACATCTATTTGGCTGATATAAGTGATACCAGCATGATTAAAAAAATACTCGTTTTAAATAAACAGTCGAGAAACGGAGTGCTGGGGCAGCATCTGAATGTTTCTGGTAATCTAGAGTGTTCTCCAATTTTCTCATCAAGGGGTGAATATTAATGTTTTGACTCTTCTTTTCGAAGACAAAGCCATCTGTCAGTTGTCTGGAGTTAGCAGTGTGGTTTTCTCTTTCATTAGATTGACAGCACCAACCACAAAAAGTGGAAGGTAGATTTTTTTTTTTCCACACTAAACTTATACAAAAGCCTTGTGCTTGTGTTCCTTTTTTCCCCAGGGGAGAAGCCATAAGTCAGTGGTGAGTTTTATTTACCTGAACTCATGAACCTATCCACTGCTGACCTTTCTTGGGTGCTTCCTGCTGAGGGGACAAGGAGCTGCTCCTGGTGTGGGGAACCCTCATTGCACAGAGGCTCCAGCTCAGACTACATCCATGCAGGCCCTCCCGGCAGAGCACCTGTCTGCCAGGATTTGAGGGTCAGGGCCTGGTTTTTCTCAGAGAGGAGGTCATCAGTCCCCAAGGAAAGGATAATCTACATGAACCAGCTTCCCCTGGGCTCCCCAACCTTAGAAATAGAAATACTAAGTGATGCAAGAGTTGTGAACCACTCTACTGGAAATAACTAATACTTATGCCAACCACACCACCAGTGTTATCTCAAGTACTGTCCCACAAAGTTATGTTTTGTTTTGTTCCATGGCTTTTAGTATTTGGTTTGACTTCTCAGCATTAGAAGCATAAAGGAGGGCTGGTGAGACAGCTCAGCGGACTAAGTGCCTGCTTAGGCAAGCTCAGGGGCAGGGGTTCGATCCCTAGTCCTGCATGCTGTGCCAGCCCCACTCGCTGAGCCTGTGACAAGTCTGGGTGTGGTGGCACACACCTGTAATCCCAGCGCCGGGGAGGCTGAAAACAGAGGGATCACTGCAAGTCCAAGGTGCATTGGGAGATCCTGTATCAAATATATAAAATGGAAAAAAAAAAAGGGGGGGGGGAACAAAAAGCATAAAGGATCCCTGGCATTTCAAACAGTCCCTGAGAATGGTAAGCCTTCCTTGCCACCTTCCTGTCAGATACCTGGGTCTTCCCTCAGTGTCCTTCCTGGGATGCAGGAAGAGCCGCTCCTTTTATCCTTTCCTGACTTTCTTCCCGATTTAATTGTTGTAGCTTGTTTCTTTCTTTCTTCTTTTTTTATATTTAGTACAGGGTCTACAGGGTCTCACTACGTGGATTGGACTCCTAGTGATTCTCCTGTTTTCAGCCTCTTAAACGCTGGGATGGCAGGCGTGCGCCACCACACCCAGTCTCAATCCACATCTCAGTGTGCCCCCCGGGGGCGGGGCCGGCGCTGCACGCTGGAGATCGAACCTCGGCCACTGCGTCTGCCTAAACAGGCGCTTTAGTCCATTGAGCTATTTGGCAGGCCCCTGTAGCCTGTTTCTATGCGCATGCCTTTCGCTGGCAGTCTGACTGCTCCGTCCCCTGAGCACTTGGCTATGCACGCGTGTGGTTGCTGGGGTTGGTAGCGTGGTAGTAGTGAACGTGTGTGAAAAGCTTGTATTTTCGTTTTTTGTTTTTTTGTATTTTAAGGAAGGGTCTACAGGGTTTTCAGGGTCTCACTACTAGATTGAACTCAAAGTGATCCCCCTCCCAAGAGCTGGGGTTACAGGCGTGCACCACCACACGCAGTCTAAATCACCCTCTCAGGGTGCCTGGGGAGGGGGGCGGGGTGGGACGGTGTGGGCGGGGGTGGGGGGGAGCTAGGGCCAGCGTGGCAGGCCTGGGGACCGAGCCCCTGGGCCCTGAGCCTGCTCGCAAGTGAAAATCTTGTATTTTCAAACACGTTTTTCCTCTCTTAACCCTGCGGAGAATCTGTGCTACTTTATCCTACTTCTTCCAGGAGAATATTTTGCTTGCTTATGCATTCTTGCTTGCAAAGTGGGTGGGCTTTTCAGAGGTCACAGGAAGTATTTAGGAAAGGTTCATTTGTAAAAATATTTTCAAGATTTCTTAAATGATGCTGTTATCACTCTTTGACTTTATTTTGAAATTCTAAATGATTTGCGCATCTTGATATTGGAGCTGTCCTCTACGTACACAATGGATTTCCATCCCTTCAATTCTGAGCCTTTTAACATGACACACAAATGGGATTAGTGGAACGAAAATGTTATTTATATATAACTGGAGAGACTCTTAAGCTTGCAAACCCTAAATTTGATCCCAGCCCTAGAGCTCTCAGCCAATGTGACTCTATGAAATGCTTCATGATTATCCAATTATCTGGCACACAATTGCCCAGGCATAGGCTGTATGTCTCAGAATTTCTCCATGAACAATTTTTTGGGCAGACTTTTCTTTCGATTAACACAAATGCTGTCTTCCTAATTTGTCCATTTTGAAAGTAGAGACATGATTCTCTTTCCATAATGTGTCATCATTTCACTGTGAGAGGAATTAGGCAAATTCATAGCTAACTGATGTCGCTATGTTCCGATGATCACATCATCACAGGTTTTTAAAAAGTCTTCTCTGAGGAAGGCAGAGAAACTAAAGCAGGTGTTCCTAAAGATGATTAATCAGACGTCATTCTACTTTTCCTGTAGCTTCTCAGTTCTAGTGATGATTTGAAAATCTATTGGTTTCTTTAGAAATTTCAGATAACTCTTTGGATGCTTGTTACCACCTACAAAAATAACTCATCATAAATAAAACTAAGAGAGCTACAAAAATAAACTGTTAACAGGAAGCCCAGACTAGTATATTAACTAGTCATATATCTCTTCTGATAAATCATGATAATAACAACTAAGAACCTAGCTCATGACTCATACTGGGCTAACAACTTCACATTCGTAACCTCATTATATTTTCATAAATATTCTATTTAGCAATAAGATCTAGGCATCATTCTCCCTGGTTCTCAGATCACAAACAGGGCTCAGAAAGCTTTGGTGACTTGTGCAAAGCAGGTCTGGGATTCCAGCTCCGGTCTAAGTGACCACAAAGCCTTTGTCAGATGCCAGTGCGTCAGACTACCAGTGACTAGATAGACCGCTGGACCGCATTCTACCGACTAGGGGGAGGCCATAAAATGCCTGTGGTGCAGGTATTGAATAATGAAATATGGTCCCATAGTTGTGTTGTTCGGTCAGTGTTTCAAAAATACAATCACGGAATCGGAGGGCAAGAGGAGCCCCACCGGCTCCTAGCGATATTGGAACGTGCTCCAACAAGAAAGCTCAAACATAAAACTACCTGTGCTGTGATTACAGCTGTGTGGATGTAATTTATGTACATGGACCCGACGGGAGAGGATCTGGAGAAACATATCTGCTCGTGTGCAGGGAGTGTAGGTTATGAGATTTTCACAATGTTATACAATAATTTTTTAAAAAATAAGATCAAAACTAGGGTTTTAATATAAGTAAGATATTAATACTAACATGGGTGCTGATTTTGAGGAGCATTTGAAACCTACCGTTGCTCTGATTATGAACACTTATCCACACTCAACAACTACCCTCTTGAATTTTGAGCGACAGGGCCAGAAAATTGTCTTAGAAAATAAAATGGGTGCTGTGCCGGCCCCGCCCCCACGGCGCCCTGAGACGGGGTATGAGACTGGGTGCAATGCCAGCACTTGGGAAGCTGTAAACAGGAGAATCACTATGAGTCCGATCTAGTAGTGAGACCTTGAACACCCTGTAGACCCTTCTAGACCCTTCCTTAGAATACAGAAAAATAAATAAATCAATAAAATGGAGAAAGTGAGATGTAGCAATAGGACAGTGTAAGGCAGGGAGGGAGGGTAGGGTGTGAAGAGACGACAGATGTAAAGCTCCATGGTTACCTCCAGAAAGTTCCTTCTCGCTCATTTTATCTTTTGTGCTTTAAATTTTTTTTAAGTATCTTGTTTTCTTTAGAAAGAAATCTTAAACCATAGACAATTTGCAAGAGCCTTAAAAAGAATTCTCTTTATCCTAAATTATTTGAGAGTGAAATGCCAACCTAAGCCCCCCCCCCCAACCTCTATGCTGCTTCACATTCAATGCCATTAACAAACCCAGGAAGGCATCACTCCGCAGTACTCTCACCTGATCGTCAGGGCCCGTTTAAGGTTCACCTGTGGTCCTGATAATATGCTTAACACGTAATGTCCCAGTTCTGAATCCTACGCTAGCTGTCCTATCACTCGGCTCTCCTTCAATGCAGAGCAGTTCTTCAGTATTTATTCCACTTTTATAACTTTGATACTTTCAGAGATGATAAGGTAGGGATTTTGTAAAATGATCCACCAATTGTGTTTTCTAGTGTTTCTTCCTGTCATTAAATTTGGTCAGGGTATCACAGAGTGCTGGCAGACAAATGTTGTGTCTGTTTCACTGCAGCCAACAGGTGCCGTGATTTCTGCCTTCCCTGAGGCTAACTTTGATCCCTTGATGAAGCAGTGGTTGTCTCACTCATTTTTCCTTTAGTAATTAGCACATATGGTGTAGTTGGAGGAGTTTTGAGACTGTAAATATTCCGCTTGACCTCACACCTTTACTGATTATTTGTTTCAGAGTATACTCGTGGTTTTCCAGTTTATCAAGTGTGTCATAGTCCTCAATATGGCCTCACAGAAGGGGAAGAGGAAGAGGACCTCAGTGTTTTATGACTTTAGAGTTTTAAAATAATATTTTAATCAAGCACGCTCACTGCCTTGAATTATTCAGGGTCTCCCACTCACTCATTCATTTCTTCATTTCCTGTAAAATAATCTCCAAATTTATCTCCAACACAGATAGGGCCGAGTGGCCAACCTGGGATAGTTGAACATTCATTTATCATTTATCTATTTAAGGAAAGCTGAGTGCGAGCGTGCTTCGTCCTGGGCTTGAGTCTCAGGCTGGCTTGCGTGTGGACAGCATGAGTCCACTATTGTCACGTAGCTGCACCCCTCACAGTTGTTGACTTTGCTTTTCGCAGGAGGTGGGATGCCTCTAAGTAATCCAGGCATCGGCATTCTCATGAGAATGTCAAGCCCAGGACTCACACTGGAATTATAACCTTTACTTCGTGTCAGGCACACCGTGACAAAAAGGTGGGGGAGAGGCCTGCCATCCTTGTCATTTTACCGGCCCACTTTTCCTACCCCCTCCTTCCACACTTGTTTTCAGAAAAAGGTATTTCATCACAGGTGGTGTCCTTGATCATCAGGTTGGTGGGAAAGCGTCTTTAATTTGTTGCACCTCCAGCCTTTTTTCTCCTCTTCATCCTTTCTACAAAACAGCTGCCCACTCTGCCCCGAGTCTCTGCCCCACCCCATCTTTTCTAGTTGGCCTTAGGCACCCTGTCTCCTCCTGTGGTGCTGTCCATTTTTTATGTCCCCACAGTCGGTTCTCGGGATACACTGGCGGGATGATTTACATCTTCTAATTTATATCTTTCTGAATGCAGAATCCATTCACACCTCCCCTAAAGGCCTCGTCCATGTGGCGTCCCATGTAATGATAGATTCAGACTCCAGATATGGTGCCTCAGGGTGCAGGTGCATACTCAGCGAGGTTCCTGGGGTTCTGCCCTTCAGAATTCTGCGCTGTCTCTCTGAGGATTGTGAGTTTGAGAGACAGTGTCTTGGTCCCATAGGCTCCTACAGCATGTGCCACAGGGATAGGATGGTGCCAAGACTTCCCCTGAGCAGCCTGGGAAATAAAATCCAGCTTTCTCTTCAGCCGCCTGGGTCCATACTAGAAGGCGGGCGGCATGCTGGATTGGGATTACCATCTGCCTTGGTAGACTTTCAGCCTCATCGCTGGGGAGAGGTTTGCAGTGAGGTCTTCCCTCCTCTGGGCCTCATTTGTCACCCTCGAAGACCCATTATCCCTCCGAGAGCTTAGAGCTCAAAAGCCCCGCCATTCTGTGAAGAGTATTAGTATATGGACAAATATGAGCTATTATCCATCTGTCTCCTTTTTGTAAGAGGGAATCCTTTTTATTTCTATGTCTTGCACTCTGAGTAATTACTTTGAAGGTAATGATACACAGTGTACTAACTACTGCTGTTCTTCTATTATTTTGCTGTGAAATGTTTCAATTTTTCGTAAAATAAAAAATATTAATGAAATTAAAATATTTAATAAAATAAAAAGTATTTAAAATGTATGGACAGACACAAATCACAGTGCTTATTGACGGCTACTCCACAAGCATAAATTATTACCAAGTGAAGGATAAACTGCAATAAAAGAATGCGCTGTGTGAACTAGAAACCGACTTTGAATCAATTAGGCCACTAGAGGGCACCAGTATACCATCGCAAGAACAGCAAAGGCGGCAGGTCCCCGTGGACCCCGGGGCCCCAGGGACCCTCTTGGCGTCCCTCCCTCGTGGTTGACGGAGCAACACCGCTTTGCTGAGGTGGTCGCAGCTGTCACTCTACGTAGTGTTCCGTGTGCGCCGAATTTACTTCCAGAGTGCAGAGCCAGCCCCGGATCAATAAGGAGAACTACATCTTGGGCGTTTCTGCTTCTCACTCAAACTTTAGATGAGCTCTGAGGTGAAAGGGCAGTGTGGATGGATGTCCAGCGTTGTGACCTAGAGAGAGCGCGCGGCCTGACCAGGGCACTCCTCCATCCAGCGCTTGCGGGCCGTCCTGCTCCCTGTGTTGGTGGGCCAGGAGACAGCCGCTGCCCCCAAAGAAATTTAAGCCATCAAGCATGGGGATTTTCTGCTCTGATCCAGTCCTTACTCACACCAACGCAGGCAACTTTCCCTCAGATTTCCTCGGTTCATCTTCCAAACAGACCTGTAAGGCCCGACTCAACTCTCGTTCCTGTTTTCTGGGGTGACTTGAGCGCAGCAGGTGCCCGCTGGCTCTTTAGAGCCTGAGCTGAAAAGGACAGGGCGGGTCTTAAGAGGACAGGGCAGGCCTTTTATTACCAGAGATCAAACTCAGGACCTTGCGCTTGCCAGGCAAGTATTTAATCCACTGAGCAATCTCCCTGGCCCTCCAAGGGCAGGCCTTTTATACCAAATCTAAGAAGAAGCCACAGAGATTTTTGCATGACAATATTAAAATGCTAGGTTGGGCTATGGGCTATGATGCTGGTAGGGGAGAAGCTATTAACTTTTTTTTTTTTTTTTTTTTTTAAACCTGAATCTCTTTGGGTGGGAGACATTGTGTTCCCACTGAAGCCAAGGCCATCGAATAGAAAGATCCACAGAGACTTTCTCCCAAGGAATGCTGGGAGTGAGGAGGATGCACCAGGCCAGCCCCAGAAGGCTGTGTCCATTTCCTCCTAAGACACAAGCTACACAGTGCTTGCGTGCAACAGGCTTCAGGCTGTACCTGAGAAAAACCCACTTCGGACTCTGAATTCACAACTCTGTCTTCAAGGGTGAAATGGAGGAATTCAGGGTTCTTTCTATAATTCGAGGAAAGACTTGTTGGGCAAGGGTTTTGAATGGATTGAAACCAATTGTCATTAGAGGCCAGTTATGAGCAGGAAATAGGCAAGGTCTTTCTCTTTAGCCACGAGGTTTGGTCTTAGTTTCTGTCTCTAGAAAGCAGGAAGGTAGGCCTGGCTATGTCTCTGCTTCATGTCTTTAATCTGCCTTACTGTAAGAGTGTGTCCACTGTCATGAGTTATTAATTTTAACCAATTGTTTTAAGACAACGCACACAGAAGTTTGTTCTTATTTCTAAAGCATGCACTGTTACATCAATTAGAGGGGGAAAAATGCTGGAGGAGAGCTAGAAAATACTACCTGATTTAAAAACATTATTATTAATGTGACGTTGATCTCCCATGTTTCTTCAGTCTCCAGCTAGTGTAATTCTCTTCCTTTGTGAACTGTAGGCTTCCCATCAATGCTTTCTAAGACATTTGGGGATATTTCCCTTGAGATATTATATATGGAAGGAATGAGAGAACTAGGAATTTGTCAGTGGGCTTCAGATTATTCATGGCTCTTGGGTGACACTTCATTTCTTGTGGGTATGAGTACGAGGCTCTGACTGAGATTTTGATGGAGTGTGTTGCAGAGCAATGCGATGTTTTTTTGTGGGGGATGGGGCGATATCTACTGCTGGTTAAAGGGTGAGCTTGCTCCATCTGGCTGTAAAAGCAACGCATTCCCCCATCTCAAAGTTTCTTGTATTACAACTCACTGCATGTGCAATTGTCTACTGTGGCCTCCGCCTCACCCTTGGAGGGCTGGGGGAAGGGGAACAAAGCAAGCCAGGCCTGGGCAGAGGCCTTAAGCTGGAGAGCTGTAAGTCCCTAGGCTCTGACCCAAGCACCCTGCGTGCCTGTCAGCACTTATGCTAATACACCGGCCTGTGCATAATGTGGGAGCCCTGATCCTGATCCCCACGGGAGCTGGCGGAGGAGCTCTCCCAGGATGACGTGTCCTTTCCAAAGTGCTTACAGGGAAACTGAAAATTAAGAGGATTAAGATTGTACATTGAAAGCCAGGCATGGTGGCACAAGCCTGTAATCTCAGCACTCAGGAGGCTGAGGCAGGAGGATTGTTGTGAGTTCAGGAACAGCCTGGGCTACAAAGTGAGCTCAAGGCCAGCCTGAACTGCATAGTGAGACCCTGTCTCCAAAAGCAAAAAGGAAAAAAGAAAAAGAAAAGAAAAGAAAAGTACATTGAAATTGAAATTAGAAGGGAAGGCCAAGTAGCTCAGCGGATTAAAGCACCTGTTTAGGCAGAGCGCGGCTGCCAGGGTTTGATTCCCAGTGTGTTATGCAGGCCCTGCCTGTGAGGCATGCTGGGCAGGCAACTGAGAGTGGGCATGGTGGCACGCGCCTGTAATCCCAGCTCTTGGGAAGCTGAAAATAGGGGGATCACTACGAGTCCGATCTACATAGTGAGACCCTGTAGATCCTATAGACCCTGTACTAAATACAAAAAAGATAGAAATGAGAAAGACCCATTATCAGTCTAAGATTTTAACAGAACTTTATTAGCAAGTGAAGGCATTATTTCAGATATTACTGCTACAACCATGACCTCATACCCTCTAAAGCATCATTTCGTGCATACAATTCTTTTAATGCTTCCTGATCCAAATGATTGCTTTGGCTTTTCAAGGTCAATTATTTTAACAAAATTTTAGTGTAGCTAATTTTACTTAGCTGAAATGCTTGAAAATGTAGATTTGTATGGTGCCACAGAATCATAAAACTAGAGGGGCAGGTCAAAGGTAAGTGAAGAAATAGCTGTGAGAACCTAGGCAGGCCTGCTGCTAAGAGCTGGGTGGTCAGAGACAACGAACTCCTTGGCAGTATTAGACCATGGCAGAGAAGCTAAATTTGGGCCAGTGGAAGTCCTCATTTGAGGGTTGTAGTAAAATGACTTGTGACCTGCAACCTTACAGTGTCAAATATCCAAATGTTCCCCAGACACCAAACTACCGCTTTAATCTTCTAATTGATGAAGGCAGAATTGAATGAGAACTTTTGGCTAAAAGAGAACTGAAATTCCGATTTCTTCTTATGACTGATGTTCGTGGCACTGCTGATAGGTTGGGTTTTTCCAAACTGGTCGTACGCATAACAACTTTGAAATTTTTGCCACATCAAATTAACAACTTAATTTTAAATCATTTTGAATTGGATTTAGTCTAAACAATAACATCTGCAAATGGGGAATTGTATAAGTCTCATATTTTGTATTATAAAATAAATATGTAACTGTTTCTAAAAGTCCACCTTGTAAAACTAGAGGTACAAGCACTAATCTTTATGAAACATGGATTTAAAAAATTCTGGAAATAATTAAGCAATACAATTGTATAGGATAATTTCAAAATATTTTTCATTTGCATAGTAAAGTTCAAAGTTAGATTCTATGTAGATCTTGAAGTCCTGAGTTCTTGTTTGAGAAACTTTCTAAAAATGCTTACATTTCCCCCAACTGATCAAATGACTGTTCAAATTATCCAACTATTGGCTATTAATTATAATTTTGAAAAAAACACACATGAACAATATAATTTACCAAATGTTAGTATGGTACCTTTATATTTCTAAGTATAGCATACTTGTCTTAGTTACTCTTCTCTCATTGCTGGGACAAATACCCGACATCCAAAATGAAGGAAGGA
>NDGN011476600.1:0-13603 GCA_002564285.1 Tympanoctomys barrerae
AGGAATTGGGAGGAATAGTTCATTGAGATAAGGTTTGGGGAACAGATATCATAAGACTTGAGTAATAGGGGTGAGGAATTGGTAAGGGTCAGCGCATACTCGGCGAGGTTAGAAGGGCAACAAAATGAAGTCAATTTTGACAGGGTATAACACTCACCACCACACGGAGGGAGGGCAAAGAATCTTAAAGTTTCACGGCAACAACATTTGATGCCAGATAATTGATATCTTCAAATTGCTAAAGCAAAATTATTTCCAGTTTTGTATTCTGTTCCTGAGTCAACTATGCAGATAGCATTAAAATATTTTCACATGGGCAAAATCTCAAAAAAGAAAAATGTATTTTTCATCTACCTTTCCCAGAAAACTCTTCAAAAAAGGGACCCACTATAACTAACAAGTAAAACAGGGAAGAGGAAGACATCCACTTAGGAAAATAGGATCCATAAAACTGGAGATGGACATGACAACTTCTTTAGATACAGATCTGGCAGCTGCGTGCTTACTAGAGAGAGCCGTCATCCCAGAGGGAAGCAGGCCATAGCCCCCAGGACACATTTCTTCAAAATAAATAGGTAAATGAATAAATAAAATATCTAATGAATGTACTGAGATTTCCATTATTGTGAAAGAGTTTGAGAATTGAGCTTAAGATCAGTCTTAGAAATGTAGCCAAAGGGAAAGACCACAATAAATATTAAATTGAGAAATAAAAAGAGTGGTAATGTTCTAGGCAAAGAAAATAGCCATTACTAGACCGGCCAGATAGCTCAGCAGATCAAAGCACCTGCTTAGGCAGATGCAGGGGTCAGGGGTTTGATCCCTGGTGTGCTGTGCCGGTTCCACCCTCCAGGCACAGTGAGAGGCAAATGAGACTGGGTGTGGTGGGGCACTCCTGTAATCCCAGTGCTCAGGAGGTTGAAAACAAGAAGATCACTATGAATCTGATGTGTGTAGTGAGGCCTGTGGACCCTGCACTAAATACATTAAAAAATAAAGAAGAAAATAGCCATTACTGAATTTAAAGAGCCGTAGTTTTAGAAAAATAAAATTTGAATATTGATCTAATCAAAATTATGATATAACTATTGAAAGAATGGACAATAGTGAAACAATACTATTATTATTCATTTAGGTAATAAGAAATCATGATCTAGTTAATACCTAAAACCACAAGAGTAAAATCCCCAAATAACATTTAGAGATATAACATAATCAAACAATACCAAAAATATTAAATTTTTAGGTTATTGTAGTAAAAGACACATTACCACCAATCTCTCAAAATAATCTCCCTGATCATAAACACACTTATCCCATCATCAGTTCCTGTCAAATGAAAATACGATAATGAGTCCTCGTCCCTCTTGTACACTAGATCTGGTACCTGCTACGTTGGTTCTTCCCTGAAGTCAAAATGACCATGATTCAGGACACTGAAAACATCAAGGAGACCATGACGGGATAAGTAGACATTTCAGAAGGAGGACTCCCCAAAACTACTTCACAATGGCATACAACAATGGGGATGTATCTAAAGCAAAGGGGAATGTTTTCAGGAGGATTAATGGCAGTGTCTTTACTATGATCAATTTTTAAATATTCACCATATTTTTATCACACCTAGTACTAGGAGTTAGAAGGATTACCTTTGTGAGGATAAATGGCAGAAAGGTACAGATGCCATTATGGTTTGTGCTGGATGTCTTTTATAACCATTCTGATTCTCAAGACAATGTTCAAAATTTTACAGACCATGAAAATTACCAACAAAAATGTTAAAATTCTATCTCATTCCCCAAGAAAAAGGAAGAGGTATTAAATAAGCATGATGGACGTGTTACTTCTTTTTAGATAAGGTAATCATTCTAAGAACATTGTACTAGAGCTGTCTCGTAGACAGTCAGAGTCACCCCTGCACAGCTGGCAGAAAGCTCAGGGAGAGCTGCCGGAGCCAAGCGCCTACATGGCTGGCTGAGGAAACATTAATTGAGCAAGCTGAGTTCATCAAACAAAAGTGCGACAGGATTCTGTCAACTTCAACAATATAAGAACGACAAAAACAACATAGTAAACATCACCTTATTGAATCTTCTGCTAAGTTACCATTTTTCATAAACTTTTATTATTTCCAGTAATGCTGGTTTGTTAAATGAAAAAATGTACAAGTACATAGAGAAAAGCATAACTATTCAGTGGCTGGCATAAAGTATCTCTTGAAGTCATTCTGTCCTAGAAACACCCCTTTTAAGAGATTAGCAAATAACTGGATTCCAGTACCTTTTTGTTATTGACACAAGTTAACCCTCTAAATTCCTAACATGTCCCGCAGCCCCCAGCTCTTGCAGCTCAGAGAATGGGAGAATTAGACCATCAGTCCTTTAGTCTTTCTAGCAAGCTCTCTAGAGAAAAAAAGGGGCAGCAATCTAGAACTTTCTTAAAGTTTCTCCAATGCAATGTTACCTAGCTAATTTTTGTTTATTTAGAGGAGTAAGAAACCATGGTCAAATTTGTAGCTTTTAATTATTAAACTGTGTTCTAGCTTGTGTTGCCCTTTCTCTCACCAGGTACGTCATTATATTTTTTGAACTTGTAAAAGTCATCAACTTCGTCATTCTGTCCAGATCTGATTGCTCTTGGCTAATCTTGTATAAAAAGTTAAGTGCCTTCTCTTCTGCCAAATCAAAGAAGTCAGCTCCAAATTATTCCAGCATTTATGTAGGGATTTTATCAGTTTGAATTTAATTTAGATTTGAATTGTCAAGAAAAGAGAGCAAAAAGAGATTTGAATGGTGTCACCTCTGGAGAAACAGTCATGCATTACTGACTTCTTATTACAGAAATTGGGGAGATTCTTCAGGGATAATAATGCAAAATAATTATGTCCATCCTAATAGCGAACCAAGAAAAGAGCTTGGACTTGCTACCATGGTGATAATAATCTTCATCTATTGGCCAATTAGCATATTTTTAAAAGCCATATACATCTACATGATTCATTACTCATCACTTTTTATCTCAAGTATTTGCTTAATTACTAGAGGGTTATTGAGCCCACCTCATAAATGATTTAGAGACATCATAGTTATCAGGATCTTCATGGTAAATTTCACATTTATAAAACTTTTATCTAGATCATTTGTGAAGTAGGTTGCAATATATTATTCATAAGAGTTAAAATATCAAATTTGAAATTTTTTTACTAATTAAAGTTACGTGGATAGTAACATTCTATTGGATTGTGCTTCTGATAATACTAAAGGAGCATAAGCTTCTAGTCAGTGAGCAGAAAATTTGAAGGAGCAATCTTTTTTATTTTTTGGTACCAGAAATCAAACTCACAAATCCACACTTGCCATGTAGGTACTGTGCTGCTGAGCTATAGCTCCAGCATAGTAGGCAGAGAATTGTACATAAATGTTTTACTGTACTATGTGTCCAAATGCCAATTTCAGTACTTCCAAGAAAGTCTGTCAGATGAATAGCGTTCAATATGGGCATGTTAACAGTTGCAAGAAAAAAAAAAAAAAAGAGTAGTTCAAAACCTCTGACCAATAGTATGAATGAAGATCACTAGTTTAGCCTTAATAAGACTTATCTGAGGCTAAACTAGTGATCTTCATTTATATTATTTGGTCTCTTAACCTTGATATCCAAGGAAAAGCCTTCTAGAGACAAACAGACTTTACCAATATTGTTCACCAGGTAAGTGCTAAGTCCACCACTAGCACTTAACAAAGGATATTAAATGAAAAACAAATAAAAGTAAATAGCCAAAATGAAAACAGAAAAGAGTAAAACAAAAATACAGATAAAAAGATGAATACAATGTATAATTGCAAAATACAGCATTTAATCTTTAAAAATTTATTACAATAAAGGTTGCGTTGGCCATTAACCCCCCAAAATTCTCACTCCCACTTACTTCAAACACACTCCATCATTTTCTTTTTCATCATTTTTTTATTTTATACGTTTTTGCGACAGGCTGGTCTCGAATTCACTTTGTAGCCCAGGTTGGCCTCAAACTCACAGGGATCCTCCTGCTTCAGGCCCCCAGTGCTGGGCTTATAGACCTGCACCACCAGTCCTGGTCTATCCCATCATTCTTGCCATTTTCTGAAGCAGTTCTGGAAGTCCTCTTTCCTGAGTGTCTTTAGTTGGACTGTTACGGCTACTGGATACACTGAACAGATTCAAAACATTCATGTTTCAGGGTTATATTTACTTTAAGAAAGAACTATAACTTTGGTGACACCAGATCGGATGCTCAAAGGGAACACTATAATGTTTTCATTTGACATAAATTACCATAAATGTTTGCTCTACAAAGGACAATCCAAAACTATGGTGATTTTAAAGATATTCAAATATATGCTTTTCACAAAGACCGCATTTAAAATCAAAGTATAGAAGATGGATATGTAGTTTAGTGGTGCATCTCACACATAACATGAGCAAAGTCCTTGGTTCAAAATCTAGCACAGGGCCAGAGAGATAGCTCAGAGGCATAAGCACCTACCTGGCAAGCACAAAGACCCGAGTTTGATTCAGGCCTCACATGCTGTGTGGTTTTGGCCCCAGATGCCCAGGCACACCCTGCATGTACCCACCGTGCAGCTATAGAACCAAGTGCGGTGACACACACCTGTAATCCCAGCACTGGGGGTGTTGAGCCAGGAGGATCTCTATGAGTTTGAGACTAGCCTGGGAGCTACAAAAATGAGCACAAGGCCAGCCCAAAATACATAGTGAGACCCTGTTAAAAAAAAATCCAGCACCCAAAAATAAATGAATAAAACCTAAGAATACAAGATAAGTGAAATAAAAAGGTTGGAAAATATATAATATGTAAATGGTAATCAAATATAAAAACTAATACTAATATCAAACAACTAAACTTTAAGGTCAACTTATTTCTGGAAATAAGGAGAATGCTTTTTTTTTTTTTAAATCAGTAATGTGTATCATGTTCATGGATTAAAGTTCATTTTATTCTTTGCAGGTAGAAATGTAACTTCAGAGCAGTGAGAGTAAAAAGAAATCCAAAAAGTATTTTTAGTTCTTGGTTGTATTATTTTTCCCCATAGAACTGAGCTGTTTTTAAAACTTAGATTGAAATACAAACCATGGAGAAGAGTGATGAAACTGTTGAAGGACAAAGCGGGCAACGTGATCAGCGTATCAAGGCTTATTTAAAAGTTATAGAAACTTGCATTATTATGGAATTAGTATTGATACAGGCAAGTGCAACCTACCTGAAATGAAATAGAACAGAAAGCTCAGTAGAATCATCGCCTGCCTGGCAAGCACAAGATCCTGAGCTTAAGAATCTTTGGTATTCATCTAAAAGAGAAAATAAATTTTGGGCCCATATAATATAGCAGGCATGAAAACTAACTCTATGTTGATGATAGACCTGGAAAGGAAAGGTAAATTTAAAATTTCTTGGAAGACAACATGGAAGAATATCTTCATAATCTCAAGATTATGGGAAAAAATATAAAACATGACATGATATCCTAACCACAGAAGAAAAGAATCAATAAACTTGATTATATTAAAATTAAGAATACCTTTCATCAAAAGATACCACTAAGAAAGCAAAGGAAAGCAAATCACAGCATTTAAGAAGTTGTTTGCAGCATTTATAAATAACAAAGCTCATATTCAATGAGAACAGAAAAAAGCCACCTCTCCCCCCAAATAGGCTGCGTATACAAAAGCAGAAAAGCAATTTGCAAGAAAGGGGGGGGGAAGAGTCCAACTTCATTGATCTTCAAAGAACTGCAATTTAAAAAGACAATGACAGGGGCCAAGGAGATGGCTCAGTAGGATAAGCGCTTGACTGGCAAACACAAGGATCTGAGTTCAATCCCTGGTTCCGCCAAAAAAAAAAGACAAGACAATGACTGCTTAGGCAGGCTGATCCCCCGAGGCGTTGTGCTGTGCCCATCCCGCCCCTGGGGCACACTGAGACTTGAGACTGGGCATGGTGTTGTGCACCTGTAATCCCAGAGCTTGGAAGGCTGAAAACAGGTGTATCACTACGAGTTCAATCTGTAAAGTGAGACCCTGAAGACCCTGTACTAAATACGTTAAAAAAAAAAAAAAAGACAACAAGACACAGTTCCTCCCCATCAAGCTGGTAAAACCTAGAAATTCCAGTACCCAGGTTGGTAAGGCAGTGGCCGAAAACAAACTTGCATACACTGTGCTGAGTAAAATTTAGTGCACACCTTTGGACTGTAATTTTGGCTCACGTAGGAAAGTTAAAATAGGCACAACCAGCCTATAAACCCCAGAAGTACTCATAGGTGTGTTATATTTTATATACAGGAATATGCCTAAGAGAAACATTGTTTGTGTTATTAAAAAAGTAGAGGCACCTGGGTGCCCACCAAAGGTAGACTAGATGGGGAAAGTATGACGATGGGAGTTAACCAGCTGGAGCGCATGGCAGTGGTACAGTTAGGTCGGGCAAAGCATAATCTTAAGAAAGAGAAGCAAGTTGTTCATCGTATGAATTCTTTTATACCAAAATTCAAAAATTTTAGAGGCACACATGTGGTGACACAGTCATAAACAAAAGCAAAGAAGTGATAACGTTAGGGCATTGCCTATTTCCATAAAGGAGTCTTGGGCAAAGGACTGGATTCTGGCAATGTTCTTTCTGGACCTGAGAGACAGGTTTTTGTTTTGCAGTAAGTTATAGTCATAACATTCTGTATTTATCCTCTAGTTTTTGTAAGAGTTCATAACTTTAAAAAAAATTAAAAGATGTAATTTTCTATATGCAAATAGTAAAGAATTTTTGAACTGTATGTTGCAAACTTAAAAATTAGAATGTGGAAAGGACTGTAAAATTTGCTATAATTTATTTTAAAAGAAAAGAAGAAGGAAGATTAAGAGCATGTGAGAGAGGAAGACAGGAGGGAGGAAGGGAATATAAGGAAGAAGAAGGGAAAAGAAAAAAGGAGAGGGAGGGACAGACATAAGTTTATAGAAGAGTAAGCTGCACCCTGAAACCACCAGCCAGTGGTTATCTTTAGGGAGGAAAAATAAATTGCCAAAGAGACAGGATTAAGAGAAGAATTACTATTCACCAGACATCCTTCTTTTGTCTTGAATTTCACACTATGTGAATATATTACATATTCAAAATAAATACATAAAAATACCTCACGGAAAAGTTTTCTAGCAACTCTAATCATACTTCTCCACAAGAGGTCGCTATTGAATGGCGTTTAATTCTAGTTCCTAGCTAGTGTAAAATCACGTTGAATTCTTCCTGCTTTCACCAGAAAATGAAAAGGCCTGTTCATTTATGTTTTTGTTTTATTTTATACCACATAATGTTCCAGGAAAAATTACAATTTGCACCTATGCACAAGAAACACACGTTGCCAATTTTAAATGAGATGAGAAAAACAACAGAGTGACTAGATAATATAAAGCCAGAAATTAGACTCCAAAATCCTGTCACTAACCATTTCCTCTAGTGGTAATGTACACGCTAGATTTTAAATTTTCTAGTAACCAATGCTTCAGAAAGAGGAAGTATCTTGCTCAGGAAAATATAAAAACAAAAGAAGAAAAACCACTAAGTCTGGTTAGCGTCTTCCTTTGGCTGGACTTTTCAAAATTTGGTAATGTGACGAATTCTCTTTTTAAAAAAACTGAATTGATTGTACTTTGGACTACAAATGAGTAAAGTATTAGCCAGGGAAGTTAGCCCTAACCAAAAGTGGAGGCTGGCTCATGAAGACTTCGGTTAGTACAGACGGGACGAAATCAGTGTGGAGGAGGAGCGAGTGTGCCTTTCGTGACAGAAGCTCCGACTGTGGAAAGCACTTCGCTGCTATGGACTCATCCGACAATCAGAGGAGAAAAGTCGCCGTCGTTGGTGGTGGGCTGGTGAGAATCTGTCGGTTGTATAAATTATGGGTGGCATCACGGTGGGATTATATTATCAGTGCTTTTGATCACTGTCATTTGTGAGTTGTACAGATTACTTTTTGTGAAGACTTTTCTGATAATCAAATACAACTATTTTAAATATAGCATTGGTTTTAATTTGTTCTTTGCCAAGAAAGATTTTTTATGTAAATTAAATACAAAGGTGCTCGCTTCAGCGGCACATATACTAAATACAAGGGTATCTGTTTTCTTTCATCTTTTTTATTTAGTATTTCTTAAAAATCAAAAATAAAGTAAGTCCAACTTCATTTTGTCTTCCAATCAAATGTTTTTTTTTAATTGGATATTACTCCTTATAGTCATTTTAATCAAAATATTGGTCCCACTTTAGTTAATAGGTCAACTTAACACTGTCTAATGAGAATAAAAAGGTTGTGAAGAAAGATGATTTGACAAAAAAAGCACACAGTATGAATCTAAAGTAAAAAGTCCTGTTGGATGTCTGGTAGCTACTTGCATAGTGGGGACTAACACTTGCTTGGTTGCCTGACTACCTTTACTGCTGTGATGCTATATCCAGGAAGGTGGGAAAAGGCACTCACTTCCTCCCTGAGCAGATAAAATAAAAGCGTTGGGATTTGCCCCACGCCAAAGCTGCCACTTCTTGCCATAGTTAGGGCACCAGAGTAGCTCTCCACCGAGCATGGCGCTGCCTCCAGTAAACTATATTTCTTCTCCTCTCAACAGAACTCCTTTTTTTCCGTATAAACGTAGTTATTCTGATCATTTTTTAAATCTTTAAATAATTGACAGGCTTGTAACTCATAATTATTCATTTAGTTACTGATTTGTTTACTCAATAAAGTTGAATTGGCACCTAATACTAGCCTATAGAAGATATATACTGCCATGCAAGAATTTATATACTACGTGACATTATATAATATTAATATTTATATAATATTCTGTGTGTCTTTTATACTGTCTTCTGTATTCTTTTCCCAAAATGCCATGGTAGTTCCTTTATGATATCTGATTATAAATTTCAACGTGCAGAGGCATGTTATCAAATGCTTTGCTGGTCACCTGATACAATGCATCCTGTCATTGCTTCATACCAGGTTTCCCATTCAGTCCCTTCTTGGGAAAATATTGCTCAAATCAGAATTCATGTATTCAAGAAAAGTGGCAGCAGTATCTCTAAAGATGTCTTAGAAATCCAAGAGGGATTTATCAAATCATATACTGGATATATGACGTGGGAAGACACCCAAAATGCAGGGTCATCCAGGGATTTCTCCCTGATAACACCTGAGCTCTTCATCATGGGATCATTTAACGTGTGTGTCTTCAAATAACACAGCTTTGATTCTGAGAGTTTGGGTCTCACAAGTCTAGACAATGTTAATTGTGTCATGGCTTTATGGGTTCGGGATGGTATTGACACCTGTGTGGTGCCAGGTGGCATCTCTGCTTCTCTCCTGAGGACTGCCCCACCCCACCACTCACTCTCCCTGGACATACAGAGCAGCATTAGACAGCAAGGGAACTGGGAGGAGGAAGGTCTGCAGCCAGCTGGGAGCTCAGAAAGCTTATTCTCCGTGGGCTTCAATTTTTTATTCTTGGTCTAAAAGTAGACCCCTGAGTCTTTTATCAGTACGATTCTGCTTTCATTTTGCATGTTCTCCTTCACAGACCTCTAGCTTTGTTCTCACTCTAGACTTTTCTAAAAACAGAAATCAAATTTTCACTTCCTCCAAAGTAAATCTCTTCCCTCCCACCCCTGTATAAAGCCACAAATATCTTAGAATCTTGAGTTGAGCATGTTGTTTGGTTCAGGTACCCTTTTTCTTCTTTTTCAAATTTCATGAGATTCACCTTGGAAAGGACAAATTACTGTTAGCCTTTCTTATTATTTTATTTTATTAATATCAAACAAATCTTGGGCCAGGGTTATAGCTCAGCAGCCTAAGCACCTGTCTGGCAAGCACAAGTTCCTGAATTCAATCCCTGGTACTGCAAAATAAATAAATAAATACAAGTTATTAAACCTTTTTCCACTCCCCTTTTCTTTAGGCTCTGAACCTTCTGCTATGTGAAAAGCCCACATCACCGCCCCTTATCTTCTAAAAATGAGGGCGAGCAGGCTTTTGTGTGCCCATGGAAGTCACTCTGCCTTTACTCGGTGTCAACAGACACAGTCTGATCTCACTCTGTTACTCTTCTTCGATTTCTTTTATGTCTTGGGCCCCAATTCAGACTTCCTTTGGGTTTGCATCAGAGTGTCTTTCAGTGTCAGGCTTTATGTCTGTGTTTCTCTAGCCTCCTTGCTAACATTCTAACATATTTTTGCCAACCTGGTAGCAATTCCTGAGGTACCTCAGAAACACCAGTCTCATCTATATTCAGAGAACTCATTTCTCAGCATTTTCTTCATCTGCTGCCTGGTTAAATTGTATCTGGGATAGAACCAACAACTTCAGGCAGTCCAAAACATGTTAACTGCCTGCAAAAAATATGGTTTTTCTTCATTTTTATTTGGCCCATCCTCCATAAAAACACTGTTAGATCATTTTCCCTTCTTCTCATATTCACCCGCTCATCCATCCATTCCTCTGTTCACTGTAGAAGAAAAGACCACACTGTTGATTGCAGTTTCAGTTGGTGTAAGTCAACCTTAGCATGGTATTTTGTATCCAGAGAAATGACTTTCCTTCCACTGAAGAATTAAGAACAGGCCTTTAATATGGTCTCTCCAAAACACCAAGTTTGAAAAATATTCAAAATTCCAAACAAAACCTGCTAAACAACCTTCCCATTAAAATGATTTTTATGGGCTCTAGAACACAAGTCAAAAGAAGATCAAGCAGTTTCCCTCTGTTCCAGGCTGTCAAAATTCTCTCTTCACTTTACTCTAGATTTTCTTCTCTCTCCCTCTCTCTGTCAACTTTGTTCTTCTGTCAGCCTCACCCCACTTCCTCCCCAGTAATAAGGCCCAGGGACCAATGAGGGTGAGGATTTCAGGAGCTGCTAAGCATTCTGTCCTAGTCACCAGGTTGCTATTTGGTAGATCATTGCTTTATTGGGATTTTAGTAAAAATAATGAATGTGTACCATATGCTGTCATATAACACTAAACATAACTTGAATATTCAAACATAAGTACATTGCAGGCAATTAAATGTAATGCAATTATTATCTTAAAGATAGTTTTTCTAGGGCCGGTCAAATAGCTCAGTGGATTAAAGCACCTGCATGCAGATGCAGGGGCCAGGGGTTTGATCCCCGGGCCTGCCGTGTGGGCCCTGCCTCTGGGGCACGCTGAGACAGCAATTCAGACTGGGCATGATGGCCCACGCCTGTAATCCCAGCTCTTGGGAGGCTGTAAACAGGTGGATCACTAGGAGTCCAATCTAGTAGTGAGACCCTGAACACACTGTAGACCCTTCCCTAAAATACAAAAAAAAAAAAAAAAAAAAAAAGTATCTCTTTAGAGACCAAGTGCAGATATTACAAACCAGAGTCCCGGGTAAGGTTTAAATAACAAAATACATTATAGTCCAATAGGTGCAATTCTAATGGATATAGTAGTTGCTAACAAAGTAGGAAGACATTTTATGTGCTTATTGCATTACAAGTAGAGTTAACTTATTATTATCTTAATTATATCCTAAGATCAAATTCTTGATGGGCTACATTATATTTCCATGGATAAGTATTTCTTTTGCTACAAATAAGCTCTTTAAAAGTCTGTTTGATAACAAGTTCAGAAACATTCTTGCGATTTTGAGTGAGTGGTTAATATTTTAGGGTCAAAAGTGTATCATAATGTGTTTAATTAGATTAATTTAAATTATATATAAATCAGAAACACAAACTCAAATATTACATGGTTTTCTTATGAACCCAAAATAGAAATAAAAATCAAAATGAGAAATAGATAATAGGAAGTAGAGAGATCTCCTTTGAAATAGGAAGGAAAACAAAATATGGAAGGAGTAGGAAGAGGAGAAAGGGGATTTAAAATAAGATTTGAAAGAATGGAGGGCCAGGGAGATAGCTCAGTGGTCTACATGCCTGCCTGACAAGTATAAGGACCTGGGTTTGATTGCCAGCACCACATGCCGTGTCAGCCCTGTGCTGGGCCAGCCACCAAAGCCGGGTGTGGTGGTGCATGCTTATAATCCCAGCGCTGGGGAGACTGAGACAGGAGGATCACTACGAGTCCAAGCTGTGTAGTGAGACCCTATACCAAATAAATGAATAAAGAAATAAAATTTAAGGAAAAGAATTAAAAGAATGGAAACAGAGATTATGCAAATGGGGAGGAGACCAAGAGACAGAGTGAGCAGGGAGGGGAAAAGAGGAGAGGAAAAAAGAAAGTATGACGAAGGTGTACCAACTCCCCACAGTAAATGTACTACACACAGGTACTAAATCACTATGGACTGTAAGCATGTACTAATAAAAATATGAACCAAACAAACAAAAATCAAACATTAAATAAACAGGAACAAGTACATGGGTATTTGTAATCATGATCCTCCCTCCTAGAAGGGTCAACATTTATAAATTAAAAGGTATGATATATTAGTTAAAAGGTATGATGTATTAGTTAATTTTCCATCATTCTAACAAATATCTGAGATAAATCAATTTATATAGAGAGATTTATTAGGGCTCACACTTTGGGGGCTTTTGGTCTAGACCAGTGGCTCTGTTACTGTTAGGCCTGTGATAGGGCAGCACATTTGGGTAAGAGCACATGGCAAAGTAAAACCACCAGATTCCCGGTGACCTAAAGATCTGCCACTAGGCCTCACCTCTTAACTATCCATCACCTTCCAAGAGGTTCATGCTGGTGATAGAGAAGTTCCCACATGGGATACTCCAGAGCCAGACGGTAACATGCAGTTGTCTCATGATCATTGGATAACTGAGTAGTCACTGCTGGAGGAGTGACGTAGGCAACAACAAAAAACTATCAGCTTAGCCCATGAGGAACATGTATCTGCATTTATTAAAATACACTTTTAAAGGGCTGGCCAGATAGCTGAGCAGACTAAAGCGCCTGCCTAGGCAGAGCACAGCGGCTGGGTTGGATCCCCAGAGTGCCATGCTGGCCCGGCCCCCAGGACCTGCTGAGATGGAGATTGAGACTGAGGGTGGTGGCGTGCAAAGTATATTCAAAGCACATGACCTGGCAAGAAGGAAGTATGAGTGTATAGGAAAGACAAGAAATCGGAAAATGACAAATTGGTGAAGACTAATTATGTAACCTAGGAAACTTCTTGGAGCTGGTCTGGTACACAGTGAGAGTAGCCCAGTTGTAAATAAGACTTTTAATTTGCAAATTATTTAGTGATCAGAATAGTTTATGGTCGGTGCTTTATTTGTGTTTTAAACATATACCTAGACTTTTCCTAACTCTTTGTGTTTTTGATGGCAACTGTCCTTGTGAAATCTAGCTTGTTTCTCGTAGGTGTCAAATCTTGCCCAATTTCTCCCCTGCTCCCAATCTTCTTCCCCATTTACAATCAGGAACCCAGCTATGCCTTAACCAAGTCTGGGTTCAGAATTCTTGCCAGGTCATGTGCTTTGAATGCATTTTCTTCATACTGATTCTCACCAATTAAAACATCACTTGAACATATATATATATATATATATATATATATATATA
>NDGN011476603.1:0-13699 GCA_002564285.1 Tympanoctomys barrerae
ATTAGGGTATTTATTTGTTCTCATTCTGTTTTCCTAATGTGTGAGTTCACTGCTATAAATTTCTCTCTGCAAACTGCTTTCATTGTATCCCACAAATTTCGGTAAGCTGTGTTTGGACCTTCATTGGATTGTAGATATTGTTTAATTTCTTCTGTAACCCATTGGTTGCTAGGAAGGGTACTACTTAATTTCTCTATGTTTCTGGCGTTCTTATGTTTCCTCTTGTCATTAGTTTGGAGTTTCATTGCATTCTGGTGAGACAATATGCATAAGATAATTTCTGTCCTCTTCTACTTACTTAAACATGACCTATGGAATGGTATGTGGTCTATTTTAGAGAATGTCCTGTGTGCAGCTGAAAAGAATATGCATTCAGATGTTATTGGGTGGAACACTGTAAAAATCCACTAAGTCTATTTGTTCAAAAGTTTGGTTCAGTTCTTCTACCTCTGCTAATTTTTCGTCTACTTGACCTTTCTTTTTGAGATAAGGGAATGTTAAGGTCCCCTGTTAAGATTGTCTTATTGGTTATTAGATTTTTCATGTCTTTTAAAATTTGTCTTACATAGTTGGGTGCTCCAATATTTGGTGCATAGATACATATGTATTTAAGCAGCCAGACTGAGAAACCAAGTAAATTTTGATCCACCTTTTGATCCATCTAAGTTGGAGGGAATCAGAAAACACCAACCCTCAACAGTGAGAACCATCTGCTTTAAAATGCAATGGCTTCAAATGCTCATCTCTTCTGAAATGCCTCATGGACATATTCAGAAATGATCATTGTCTTACACTCAGCATCCATAACAGGATGGATGCCACCAGCAAGAACAGCCATGGAGAAGGCAATGGTGACAACACAAAACCCACCATACACATAACTGCCCCTCTCACGGGGTGAGAGTGAGGATTTCCCCATGGGCATCCATGTAAGGTTCTCTGCAGGAGGGACAAGGGGTCCAGGGAGGACTCCTCAAGGCTCACACAGGTCAACACCACTCCTGGTGCCACGATTCTTGACTCTTTACCAACATGATTGTAGAAAGTAAGCAAGAAGCAGTGTGCAAGGCATCCAAAGGCCCCAGCGCACCCATAGCTGGCTGCACGGTTGCCCAACTTCAGGTGATGGCTCAGGGATCCGACGCAGATCTCTCTGAATCCTGGCATGTTTTCAAGACTTTCCATTTGCTTACACCTCACATGACACACAGATGCGTTGAGATTCCAGACAGCTGGGAAGTTCATTCAACTTTGGTCTCATGATAAAAGGAGGGCTCCACAATCAGAAATATGTCACGTGCAACTGGGGCTTTCAAGTAAAAACGATTTTGCAGCAGTTAAAAAAATATCCGTTTTCTGTCCCAAAACCATCTGTAGCTTAGGCTTCTTCCTTCAGTAGTCACCAGTTTTACTTTAATGTTGCAAGAAGAAATTAATGCCCATTAAATTTTTCACGTTTTGGAGGAAGAAACATCAAGTGTTTTCTGTCTGACTTGAAATTCTTAAGGTTGAGACAAATGTAAATGCAATCTCTGTTCAGAAGCAGCTGAAATATGAGGAAAGATGGGCCTCTGCATTGTCATTTTTTCTAAGATGATTGAGTAAGTGGAGCTTAAAGTGCTTTGTAAAAAGTTAAAGCAGGATGAATGTTTCAGAAGCCCAAGTTCCTTTCTCTAAGAACTAACTTCTGAGGCTTTTGCTACAAAATGAAAAGCCCAGAAAGTCAGTATAAAAGCCGGGCAGAAACACAAAGTGTTGTGGTTCAAACAGGTCCTTGAAAGAACTTAAAAGAGCCATGAACTGGATGCTAATAAGTTTAGAGAGGGGAACCCGGCCAGTTACAATGAAAAGCATGAGAAATCCTCCCACTGCAGGAAGATCTGTTAGTGCTCAAAGTAATGCCAACTGAGACATATACATCCTTCCATTTCTGTAGTTATTAATTTCATTATAAGGTACACTCAAAAAAAGGAGTATAAGACTTACTAGAAACTAGGTTTTGTGATTTGGGAATTAAGTTAAAGTTTATTGTTAAGTCCTCAAAAGGCTAAACTTAGGAATATTATTTGACCCAGCTACCCCACTCTCAGGAATATGCCTGGAAAATGAAAGGCAGTGCTTTTGGGGACCTCCGCATGAGCAGGTTTGTAGAGGCCCGATGCATGACGGCTGACAGGAGCAGCAGCCCAGCTCCCCAACAACTAGTGAATGGATAGAGAAGATGCGGAAACCACTCAGACATTAAAAAAAAAATCCTTTTTCTTTTTTAATTTTCTTCTTTCCCTCATCCTAGTTGTTTCCTGCCTTTGAGTAGTTTCTTGCCCTTTCACTATATGTAGTGTTCCTTTTGGATCTTATTTACTTTTTCAGTTTCTGACATGAGGCAGACAATACGATGTTAACATATGTGGGTCTGACTTATTTTACTTATGAATAGGGTCTCTATCTGAGATAATTGTGCTGCTTATTTCTACTGGCCCATTGAAAGGAGAAGTTAATGCTTCAAGCTTTTTCTTCTTTTTAATTTTTTTTCACTAATTTTGCATGTTTATAACAGGTTATCTGAACAACTCATTAGAAGTCAACAATAGGCAGCATACCAACTGAATTCCTATCCTCTTGTTTAGTGAAGTCCTATATTATTTCTAATGTTTTAAAATTATTTTTTATTATCATAAAAAAAATAAAATTATGTCATTTGCAGGAAATGGACGGAAATAGTCACCACCTTAGTAAGTGAAATTAGCTAGACTCAGAAAGTCAAGTATTTCATGATTTCTCTTAGAAGAAAAAAAAAAACCAAAAAACAGCAAGAATTGGAAGCAAGTTGCTGAAGACAAGAAAAGGGACAGGTGGGAGAGAGGAAGCCAGGGCGAGGGCATTCCGACAATTTGTGATGACACACAGCGTCATTTTATCACATTGTCACTACGGGCTGCGAGTTTCCTGCAGGCATACAGCCTGTGTTTCCTGACCCAGTGAGTTCTAGGACTTGAGAAGAAGGTTTCCCTGGGCTTGAGAGCACCGGCGCTGGAGCACAGCGGCACGGGGTGGAATCTAGGCTCGGCCTGTTTTAACCAGCGCTGCGCTTAACTACAGTTAACAGAAAATCAGGAGTCAGTTAGGTCAGGAAATTAAAAGCAATCCTTTCTGCCCCTCAAGCAGAGGGGAGGAGGCCAGTGGGGTCGGGACAGCACTTTGGATCAGGCCGGTGACTGGGTGGTGGAGGACAAGAGGGTGGCTATCACCTAGGGGGCCACTCCCAGGGAAAGGAGGAACGGGGGTGCCAGGCAGGGGTGTCTCCTCCCCGCTGCACCAGGCTTCGAGGTGGGAAACTTATGCCTTCCCAGAAGCAGGCTCAGCACACCTCGCGCTACTTTTCTCGGTTTGTATGCAGTCCACAGGGCTACTTCCGGCCACAAGGAAGGCTGAGAACTTGATGATCCACGGGAGGCAGCCACCGTCAGGACAGCTGGCTCCCTGTCAGCCGATGCTCAGACTCGAGCCACTTACGACACACGTGACCCTGGACCACGTAAGGCCCCCCGGCGCCCTCCTGTCTCCACTTTCTTACGCCAATGAGGATAACAGCACTTCCCACACAAGTGTGTTGAGGGCTTCCGGATTACTTTGTGCAAAGTGTGTCTAACTCTGTCAGCACTCAGCAAACTCGTGATACTTGCGGCTGCTGCCACCAGCATAAGCTAAGTCAAGAAATCGAGCAAGAACTGAGTGTGTTCAAAAGGAAGGAGAGAAAGAGAATGGAACGAGGCAAGGGTTGTGCCTAGGTGTACACGCGGCGCCCAGCAACCTTCTCTCCTGAGCTCCTGCAACGCAGACAGACGTTGCCATACATGTGTCCTGTGGCGTCCTAGCCTCTGCCCAGAGCCTAAGGATGCCCCACATACCGCGTTCCAAATGAGTATTTGCATCCTAATGGACCTAAAATGAATGTGAAGAGTGCCAACACTTTGAATACCCAGAATTCACGAAGGGCAGCAGTCCCAGAAAAGATACTTTATACCTCACTACTAATTTGACACTCTTAAGTCACTGTGGATTTGCTTTACCGGCTGCTGGATATTTTCAGATGCCTGCGAATATTCTTACAATCACTTTGATGAGGTAAATGCTATCATTCACTAATTTTACAGATGATTTGATTTTCATTGATTTTCAACTTGCACTCCATCGCTCCCTGTCAACAGTAAACAGCAATTTTGCAATGAGTATTTGGAAACAGTGGCAATGGGGCTTGCAAGAGAGTCACTGGCACACGTACACGTGCACAAATCTCACTCACTCATTCACCAGCAAGTGTGATCAGAAGGCACCTTCTTCTGCAGGCTTTTGCTCTGGACACGGAGGAGCTCTGGAGAAATACGAGACAAGAACGTGCCCTGTCAACATTCCAGCGCCTGCCAGGACATGGCAGGAGCGTATCGGGACGTCATGGTGCCATCGAGGCGCTGGGGAAGCCGGCATGAGGAAAGTGCAACAAAATTATTGGACAAAGCTATGAACAGAGAAAAGCATCTTCATGAACGAAGCACCCTGGTGACGCCCAGAAAATGGGCTCAGTCAGCACCTGGGCAGCCAGCACTGTGCCCGTGGGCAGCCAGTCACCTCTGCATCGTTTAGTGGCAGCGATGTGGTTTTCCTTCAGGTGCCATCTGCTCAGTGGCTGTGCGTGCATCCTGGGAGGGCTCATGTCCCTGACAAAGGCTTCCGATTGGGTACAGTGTGTGAATCTGCTATGACACACATGGGATATTCTATTCCCTATTCCATGGGACCCAACACAAATTAAAAATTTCATATTAAATATTAAATCATGGAAACTTGGCTAGCAGTATTATGGAGAAAATTCAAATAGAATTCTTTATCCACCTGGCTTTCTGAAGCCCAAGGGTTCAGGTGGGACAGTGCAGAAGCCGGTCGATGGAGGGGTCTTCCTGGGTGTGGGTTCCAAGAGAAGAAGACCAGAGCTGCAGAATGGAGAAAACAACATCCTGGCGAACAATGTCCAAGAAGTCGGATCTTGTGTCTGCAGCGGCTGCCTCAGGAGCTCCATCGTATGCAACGATTTCTTTAAATTAGTGTGGATTGAATTTTCTGCCATTTGCCACTGAAAGTATCTCGACTCATAAGCTCTATGGAAAAACACTAAGCTAGGCATTAAGAAACAGAAAAATACAAATGTTAGTTGTTTTTCCCCCAGTAGACATTTCCAAGCCACAGAGAGAAACTACATTAATTACCATAAACTAAGTTTGCCGTTTATGATTTATGGGGCATGCAGTAAAATGTGCAGAAGAGGCTTGCTTCGGGGGTGAGGAATAATTATCTTTAGACTAAAAGCTGCTCCACTTTTATAGAACAAATTATAAAACAAGATTCTGAATGGCCAAACTGTTCTCAAGTAACTTAAATTTGGCTTAGAACAAACTGTGAGAATTATTTATGAGACTCCAAAAATATCCAGCACTCAGCAAGGTAAACCCGCAATATCTTGCATCCAATAACAATTATCAGATATGTAAAAAGGAAAGGGAATAGCAGGAGTGTGAGGAAGAAGATCGATCACTAGAGATCAGCTCAGCACACACACTGACAAAGAGAACAGCACACGTGACCGCAATTGTATCCTCAGTGTTCCAAGAATAAGGAAAGACCTGGAAGCAAAAGAAAAGGCTCAGACCAAGCTTGTAGAAATGAAAACTGCACTATGTGAGATCAGAGGTTAAACAGCACCGAAGCAAAGGTAAGTACACTTGAAAACACCTCTGCGCAAAGTATTCGAAACCAAATGAAACAGCATAGAGATGCCAGGGATAGAGGTGAAAGAGAAGGAAGGAGGGGTGGAGAGAAAAGAAGAGAGGGAGGAGGATCATCGCAGAGTTTGGACTGTTCAAAATTGAACAATCACAGCCAAAAAAAAAAAAATCCTTCTCAACTTTTGGAGGCTTGCGGATTAGCTCAGTTGTTTAGGCACCTGCTGAGGCAAAGCCAGTCAGGCTCAGGGGACCGCAGTTCAACCCCAAGCTCCCCATGCCTTACCAGACCCACCCTTAAGGCAGCCGGAGCCAGCCAAAAAAAAAAAAAAAACCTTCTCAAAATTGAACACTCTGATGTGCTTGCAATTTCATTTTGAGAGTGAGACAGAGAAACATAAGGAACAACAGCCAAAAAAGAAAATACAAACTCTTAAAATGTTCTCATGTTCTGCTCTGGTCTTCCACCATGTCAGCCAGGCCAGCTCTTCTCCCCCGGCTGCAAGCTGGGGAATGGGTGTTGTGAGTTTAGACCCACCTCTCTCCTGTCCACGAATCTATCAGCATTGTGGAGAGCCCCTGCCTCATTACAGCTATAACCTGCTGGTAGCCTTTACTTGTTGTCTGAGAGAATCTTCTTATCTAGCCTAGACCAAATGAAAATGTGACATAGTGTCACCTACCACAGTGCTAGCAAGCAAATGACAGTTGTTTAAAACCTAAACCTGATTGTCCAGCATGACCAAGCGGAAGATGCAGGGAAAACGGTGTAAAACGATTAAACCCAAGCCGGCCGCAGTGACTCTGCAAACTGAGTCAGCCCTCCTGTAGGTTACTAGGATGCTCCCGGTGATTGGACCGCATGAGCAGTCCGAACTGGGCCAGAGCTGAGCAGATTCTCAACAGCCAAGAAAATCAGTAACTCTGTCTGAGAGAGGCAGGAGGCCTCCACAGAAGGAGCTCCTGCTAGGGGGCGCAGGCACGAGGAAGGAGGTGCAGCTTCACGAGTCCTCAGGAAGAGGCAGATCAAAGCCCCAGTGAGTGCCACCACATGCCTGCAGGAAGGGGTCTTACCACTAAATGTGAAGGGACAGTAAGTTCTGGTGAAGGTGTGAGGCAGCTGGAACTCTTCCACATGGTCAGTGGGAATATAAAGTGGTGAAATTTCATTGAAGAGTTTCAGAAGATTGATATTAAATCTTTTCTAAATGTCTTGTAGAATTCAGCTATGAACCCATCAAGACCTTGACTTTTCTTTAAAAAAAAAAAAAAAAAATATATATATATATATATATATATATATATATTGGGCTGGGGAGATAGCTCAGTAGTCTAAGCGCCTACCTGGCCAGCACAAGGATAGAAGTTCAATCCCTGGTACCACATGCTGTGCCAGACACCGATACTGGGTGTAGTAGCACATGCCTATAATTCCAGCCCTGGGGAAGCTGAGACAGGAGGATCGTTATGAGTCCGAGCTGTGTAGTGAGACCCTGTGCCAAATGAATGAATGGATAAATGTTATAAAAATAAAAATGAAATAGTAAAAACTTAAAGTGGTGTAGAAATTCTTCAAAACATTGAAAACTAGAAGTAGCATGTTAGCTGTGAGCCCCACTTCTGGATTTTGATCCAAAAGAATTTACATGGGGAGGTCAAGATCCCTGTGTTCACTGCCATTCCCGGGGGACAGCCATGAGGGCTGGCGCAGGTAAGGCCCACTGGGTTACGACTGAGTGAGGACAACAGGCCTGTTTGACCCCCTAGTCCCTACCTGGGCATTTTTCCAGAAGAAATGAAAACATCGCACCACAGTGATATATGTGCGCACCTGTCCCTAGCGGCACAATTTGTCATAGCTATATCGTAGAAACAACAGAAATGCCCATCACCTGAAGAATGGATAAAAAAGATGTATTTTTATACAATGGAGTGTTACTCAGCTACAAAGAAAGCAAACTCATGGCTTTCCAGGGAAATGGATGCAACTAGAGGCACTAGGGAGATAAACCAGACCCCCGTGTGTAAGCACAGCACTGTCTTCCTAGATAAGAACCTAAGACAGGAGCCAAAAGCTGAGAGGTACAGTGGATACCACGAAAGGGAAAGAATCTATTCAAAGGGAAAGGACGACTGGGACGAGGGAAAAGAGAAAACAAAGAAGAAAGGGGGAAAGTATATAAATATAAACACACGATAGTGCGTGTAATCACGCTGCTGATTTCTGTTGGTCTACTGAAAGGAGTAGTTAATGCTTCATTCTGTTTTCTCTCCTTAATTTTTTATGATTTTTGACCAATTTTACATGCTTATATCTGGTAATCTGATCAATTAATTTGAAGACAACAGTATGCAATAGAACCACCATTGTTGAACTCCTATTATATTGTTTAGTGAATTTCTGCATCATTTCTAATGTCTTTTTGTTGTTGTTTTTGTTTTTTCACTATTCTTTATTCTCTTAAAAAATAAAAATAAATAAATTTTAAGAAGCAAGAAATCCTGCTGTGCACAAGAACATAACTAAAGGCGGAGGACATTCTACTACGAAACAAGCTCATGACGGAAGATGAATCCTGCTCGTTTCCACTTCTCTGAGGTAGCTAAAGCTGACAAAGTCATTGAAACAGCGCGGGATGCACACTGGCAGGAGCAGAGGGGACAGAGAGCTCCCAGCTGGACCTAACTATGTCGTATTTCAGTTAAAATGCTTCAGATGCCCTGGAGATCCAAGTGAAGCATGGTGCCTAGACTCAGCCACACTGTCCTGCACGCTTGACAACTTGTTGAGAAAGAGCTTGCATGTGGAGTGCTCTTGCACAATAAAAACAAAATGGTCCTCTTCTTCTTCATGCTGTGCTCATGGGGCAGGCCTGCATGGGGAAACACAAAGACCACTGAGAAGAGAGCCCCCCGCCCAGCAGCTGCTCCGTGCCTGGGGAGCCCGAGCTGACCTCCTTTTCTTCCAGGCAAGTTGTGCTCCTCACCTCACATCCTCACTCTGGGGCTGTCCTGTTTGGAGTTCAGACACCACTTGCTCTGCACAGATGAGCGCTTCCTCACGGACGTCCGCCCTTGCACTCGTGCGTAGGAGTTTCACAGCGCCCTCTCTTCCTGTGCCGCGAGCTCCCCGCAGCAAAGCAAGGCGCTAATTCAGCCTTGTTTCTGAACCGCCTCGGAAAACAGGTGTGAGGCGTGAACCGCTTAACGAGCTCTCCCTGGCTGGAAACGCTCATCAGCTGAACTGGGTGCGCACAGTGAGTGTGGGGACAGAGAGGGTGAAGGAGGCCCCTGCTCTGCGCGGAGACTGAGTCCAGATGTCCGCGTCCTTCATTCTGAAGGCCCTGGAAGTTGCCAGCCAAAAGCTGCAGTCTAGAAAAACGCAGCAGATTTGGGCTGGTTTAAAAACTTCCATCAAAATGTAAATAGAACAGAAAGAAGGGTTCGTATCTTTATGGACAAATTGAAGAGAATAACATGCTTTTATTTTTAAGCCTCCAAAGACCTTTTGTAATTCCTTTTCTCTGGTTCTTTTCTGCACATTGAATCCTGCAAGGGCACAACGTGATGCCTGGGAGCACTGATCCATCCCTTAGCAACTCTATTCGTCCAGCTGAAAGTACAAGGTAGATGCCTTGCTGAATTATTAGAATGCAAAATGGTTCTGCCATACCAGCCAGAATTTCTGATAGCAGGACTTGGGTACTCAGAGTGTGGGCTTTGAAAGTGTTTTCTTTCAAATTGCAGAACACTCAATTCTATTATTTTGTTGTAAGATTACACAGGGTAGATGATGTATCATGGCTCCATAAAGTAAGAGAAGAAATAATTTCTGCTGTCATATAAGAGAAGCACAGAACATATTCTAAGGTCCTTCTTCACTGTGACTGAGAGGCAACTTTACCTTATCCTTTACCAAAATGTCAGTAATTAAGGGAAACAATTTGCTCTTGTATTTCTGCACTGGTTTCCTGCTCTCTGTGCTCTTTTTCTGGATATGTGTATGTGTATATCAGACAATAATTGCCTATGTTTACAGAGCACAATGTAGTTTTTCTGCTTGTACACACTGAAATAGGCAGTTGAAGTTAGATAGAAATATGATAGGCAATCAGACAGGGCCAGGCCCTCAGGTAGACAGCATGAAAGACAAGATACCTTGCAACTGTAAGAGAGATAGATGTCTCACTGTGGGCCAGACCTCAAGACCAAAGATCGAACAAGCGCTCACCTCCCTAAAGACAAGCATCTGGGATTAAGCATCACCTTGAGGAAGCCAGGGAGAGTCACTGATCCAACCACTACCATCTCCTGCACAAAGTCCTGTTCTGTATTCTTGCCCGCTTGCTACATGACTCACTTCCCCATTTGGTACTGGACTTAATCAGTTTTACCTGAGCAATGGTGCTTGTAATCTCATTGGTTGACCATAGTTTTGTCCCACCGCATGACCACCCAATTCAGTTTCCATGTTTTCCACCAACTTCGACCCACCTCACCATAAAAACTTTATATGGTTTTACTCTATAAAGCTCCCTGGAAAAGACAGCTTCCCAGGGCAATGCCCTGGGGCAACCCGCTCAGGCCCGCTCCTGTCCCTCTCTCAGACAGAAGCTTTCTTTCCCCCAATAAATATTCTGCTCTTAACCAAAATTTGTTCCTAAAATTCATTCTTCTGTTTTAGGGAACACAAACTCATCCCAAGCACCTTTCATGTTGGGAATTTCATTCTCCTATATTAGAATGACTAAACAAATAGCCAGCACCATCATTTCACATACTTATTGTTTGTATTGAGAACATTTGAAATTTACCGCCAATTTGAATCACATAATGCATTGCTATTAGCTCTCCTTACCACGCTTTGCAATTGATCTTAAGAAATGGACAAATAGCTCAGCAGATTAAAGCACCTGTAAGCAGAAGCAGGGCCCGGGAGTTCGGTACCCTGGCCTGCCATGCTGGCCCCACCCTCCAGGGAGTACAGAGAGGCCATTGAGACTGGGCTTGGTGGCACATGCCTGTAATCCCAGCTCTTGGTAGCGAGACCCTGAACACTCTGTAGACCCTTCCCTAAAATAAAGAAAAATGTGTTTCTCCTGTACAACTGAATCTTTGGAGCTTTGGTGAGGCTAGCCTGAAGGATTTCATACCTGTAGAAGACCTCTCCCTAGGGGAGAGTCTCGACCATCTGACCAAAGAACCCTCAGCTTTGTCCGGAGGAGCTCTGGTCTGTCACACGTGATACTCACACAGCCTCCTCCAACAGCCTGCACCAGGGCCTGTGGAGGCAGACAACTTGCTGCTTGAGTTCCCCTCTAACAGCCTCTGGGCACCCAGAGTCAATTACCAAATGATATTCAGAGGTATCCAGGAATGCTAACTCCACTGCACCCTGCAGAGTAAGAAAATAAAAACATTTATGGTTAAGTGGTCGCAAAAGCTGTTCCCTGATTGCCTATCACTAATTCAGCTTAAAATACCAATTCTGTGGTGAAGAACTTTTCCTTTTGGAATGCTGAAATTGAGGTTTGCAAACAAATTCCCTTTGGAGAAGGAAGAGCAGAGGTGAAGTTCCGCCTATCCTGCCACAGGGCCGCAAGAAAAGTATCTGTGGCCTGGCTTGGTACTTCTTCAAAAATTATTATTCATTTTGTTATTAGTGAATGTTTACACTACTCAGTTGGGTTTTTTTAATATACAGTGGACGAGAGGAACATGATTACATGTAGAGAAATATAACTGAGGCTACTGCTTCCACAGAAGAAGGCTTTGGGATGTGCTGGCATCTCGTAGGTACCTGTGGTTTATATATATTGTGTACATTCACAGACCTTAATGGGATTCCAGTGGTGCTCAGATGTTAAGGTCCTCAGCCCCGAGAAAGAAAGGCTTACTTCAGGATAGGGACTATGTTCACATCTGGATCTCAAGGCGAGGCCTTATAGGCTCATCCTCAAAGCTACCTGTCTGTTTCCCTTCAGCCAGGGACCTGCCCACCACTGGCTAGCTCCAGAAGTGGAGCACAGGATCCGGAACCCAAGTGGACCGATGCCTGAGATGCGCTGGTCCAGGAGATTGGTTCAAAACTGGCATGGAATACAGGGAAGCCCATTAACTGGGCATGCAGTCACCTGCCCCTGCAGCCACATCGTGGTGTCCACAGATGGGCCCCTCAGACACCGATCCCTTCTCTGTTCCCCACCAGCTCCTGCAGCCATGTTTCCACCGAAGGACGCGGAAACCTGGAGCAGCTGCCTCTGGCCCCAGGACCCAGAGCCAGGGACCATCAGAGCCTAATCCATGCTCGGAGCTTTGGCCTGGCTCCACACTGCTGTCAACTGCTATGACTGTGAAGGGACCCACCCACAGCAGCCTTTTCTCCAATTTGCCAATGGATCAGGGAAGCATCCAGGAAACTGGCAGCAGTGGAGTAGCTGTCTGATGTAAAACAGAAACTTCAGTCAGACATGCGCATGCTTTCATTCTGGGGCAGAGCTCCCGTGCTGTCAGCCCACCTCACTGCACATGGACTGCAGTCTTAATTAGGCTGCCTCTGCCCTATCGCTTGGACGAATATCGTCTTTAGTTCCAGAACAAACCACATCTTCAAGTCATCTCTGCACCCAGTGGTCCCACGAAGACCCTGGAGGTAGACACCAGAAGGCGGTGTGCTTATTTCCAAGTGAGGGGACCAGGTTCAGGTGCTGTCCTGGCTTGGGCCATCGCAGAGCAGGTAAGGATGACCCTGTCAGAGTAGGAGCAGCTTGGTCCCCTACCAAGTAGGTCATGCCTATTCTGGGCTCAGTGCACACTTCTGTCCCTGCTAAGTGACCCTCCTGCCACCTTGCATTCCCCTCCCTCCTATCAGCAGCTCCAGCAAAGACTTCTCACGTGCTGAGCCTTAGACCTGCTCATGGCTGCCAGCAGTGGGAACAGTACAGCCAGGAGCTCCCTATGCAACATCCAGAATGCCAGCTTCACAGACTGGAGGACAAACCCTGTCTTCCTGCTTCCTGTGACCCGGGAAACAGTGTCCAAGCTGGTCCCTTCTTTGTAGGTGCCGTACCCAGGGTCAGGACCCTCGGGGTCATGGTAGTTACAGCAGACACCTGCCTGAATTTGTGGGCCGAGTCAGTGCCAAGCTGGCAGGAAGCTGACAGACTTTCATTTGCAGGACAGGAATCTGCAGAGTTGGAATGTGCCTCACCCCGGTGACCTAGAGTAGTCGTGGTACCGTTGCGGGCAATGGTAGTAGATGCACAATTGTACAAAATCCACACTGCATTTCCTGTGGGACAGGTGACATCATGCACCATGACGGTGTGCACCATGAAGAGGAAGATGAAGCTTTTGAGTCTCCTAAGGCTGCACCCCAGAGCTGCTTTTGCTGAAATATCTTCAGGAGAAGAGGGCCCACAAGACCCTCCGTGAGCTGCCCCCATCCACCTCACTACTCGCACAATCCCCTCCCTCCCTCTGCCTTAGCCACTTGACCCCAGCCCCTGAACATGCGTGCTGCAGGGTGCTGACCTGGACTGTGTGCATAGCCTCCAGGACTCTGCCTCAGGTCATAGGAGAGGAGGTGGCTGCCTTCCTCCAACTTGATGTTGATTTTCTCACCCATCGGAGATTTTTCCAACCATCTACCTACTCTCCCTTGGCAAAGCATCTTTCCCTGTGAGTGCTGTTTTATTTCTTCTGAGTACCAATCATTGTGTTAGATTAGCTCATGCATTTATGTTACTTTACTCATTTTCTGCCTCATCCTCTAGAAAACACTCAAGAACATGCAACCCTCTTTATCTGGGCAACCACTGTGCTTTTAGCCTTTAAAAAATGCTTAGCAGAGAAAAAATACTTATAATTTGGCAAAGATGTATAAGTGGATGGATGGATGGATGGATGGATGGATGGATGGATGG
>NDGN011476608.1:0-17489 GCA_002564285.1 Tympanoctomys barrerae
TGACATTGCCAGTGAAGTGGAAGACCCAAAACTATTATGGACTACTGGACTCTTTTAGAATATCTTGTCGAGTTAACACATCTATAATATTCAAATAACGGAACTTAACTTTGACATTTGAGCACCCTTTGAATAGTTTGCTTTTGGTGTGGAAATGATTGTAATAAGAATTTACACATGTAATTATTATATTAATGTAAATTTTGATAGACCAAGACACATTAACTTCTCATAGATCTGCCCCTGGAAACTATGGTTTAAGGAAATATATCTGGTTATTAAGTTGACCAGGGGTGGATGTGGTGGACTGACTGCTGGTTTGCTTGTGGCGTCCAACTGAACTAAACTGGCATGCTGCTGGGTATGGAAGGTCCAACTGAGTACTGGTGCTAACAGTATAGAAAGAGAACTGAGGGGAAGATGATGTGTTGTTGATCCTCCTGGTGGAGCTTTTCACGCTGGCTTTCCTGATATGAACTGAGCTGTTCTCATTATTGGAGGAGTTCAGGTCCTCTCTGTCACAGAGGATGGCTACAGTTTCTTTCTGGGGAGCTCTGGTCCTTATGGTAAGTATCCCTTCTGGGCTCTAGGGCACATCCCTCACCCTGATAGCACAAGTCCTTCATCTCTCTAATGCAGACTTTCTGACTTCCTTTGTTGACCTTTGGGCCTTCCCAGTGCAGGTCTTGATGCAGACTTGCATGAGACACTGTCATAGGATCCAGGCCCTCAGCTAGATTCTTTGGGGCTCTACTGTATGGGCAGTGCTCTTGTACTCTCTTGCATTTGACTCTTTGGGTGAATAGTATAAGATAATCCTATATATTTTGTGTCTTGTATTAAATCATTTCCCCTGAAAACTCTGACTGTAGCGTTCTAGGGAGAGCTTCCTCAGCACAGATTATCCTGCCAGTGACATCAGAATTATAGATCATGGTATTGTAGAACTTGGAAAACATTTTTAGGAAACCAACTTCTTCGGTATTTTCACCTTGTAGGTGAACATCTAAGAAATTGGACAATATGGCTGGTTGTTATGGATATGTTACACAGAGAGGAAGGAAAGATTTCGAAGTGCTGTGACCCTCCACATAATTTTTCCTAGCTTATGCTTATGTAACTTTGCTCAAATCACCAAAGCTCTCTGCAGCTGAGAGCTTAATAACTATATTTGACACCAGGTCATATTTATGAAATTTTTAGAGAATACTGAGAGAAAGTGCTATTGAGCACTTAAAGTCAGTTAACTCTGTATAAGTACTCTGGAAGGTAAGTTAAAGTTTCTATGGGGCAAGATGGAATAGGTGCAAAATGATAGATGATTAAGATTATTTGGTTCTTTAGGTTAGAATTAACGCAAGAAATTAAAAAACTTCGAATGCTTTAGCTTCATCCTCTTCTATAATGACTGACTCTTAAAAGCACAAGGTTTTGAAGCAGGTTCTAGCCAGAAGCATTAAAAGTATGACTTAATATTCTAAAATAGCACACAAGAGCCAGCGATACTGCTCAGTGGCACAGTGACTGCCTGGCAAGTGCAAGGACCCGAGTTCAATTCCTGGTACCAGATAAACAAATAAGTAAATAAATAAATAAAATAGCACATAGTTCAGAAAGAATTTCTAGTTTTGCAAAATTTTACAAAATATTTCTGGTAGTAGATTTATTTTTTCTTAGATAGATCTTATTTCAAATATGTTTAAAATTAATTTGCCTCCCCTGAACACAGATCACTAATAATGGGTGGTAGAGGAAATCAGTGTTGAATTAAAAATTTGTCTAGATAATCCATTGAGCTCAGGATTTGCAAATGGATGTTTCAGAGCTTCTTGTACTGCAAATTGCAAACACATTTGTTAATCATAAACTTCTCAGGTGACCAGGAAACTAGTTCAAGGCTTTTCCAGGTATTTCAATAAGTTCTTAATAAAACAATCACATCTTAGAGAGAGATTTTTGGACTATCAAAAATATTTAGTATCATCAGAAATACAGGTGGAAAAGACCTCATCTTGTTTTCCATTGTATTATGCTGTACTTAATCCCCTCCCTTTTCTCTTCTTGAAGCTACAGCTGGCTAACAGATGGCAGATACAAATATTGCACAAATAAGTGCTCACACACCCACACACGTACTCTCTTAGTGAGGCTTCTGTCCGTTTGGGTGTCTAGTGAAGACTCCCAGCCAAGAAGGTCCCCCATATCAGTGCTCTGTCAGAGCTTTGTGGAGAGGGAAGATATTTGGGGTGCATTAGCTCTGTGTGTGTGAGTGTGTCCCACAGTGAAAGACCATACCCTAAGTTGCAAGGTCTCACATCCAAGGTGTCAAGAGAGTGAAGCCCTCTCTGACTTCCTATGTTCTTGAATATTTCTTCAAGAGCCCAGGAAGCTTTCAGAAATCCTACTGAGCATGCTGACAGTGGGAATCACATGATCAAGTTCCAGGGTGCTCTAGGTTTGGTGAAGAGAAATGAACCTCGAAAAGAGGTGGAGGCAGGAGTGTGGGATGTAGATGGGTGCTGGGCAAGAGAAGAGGCAGCAGGACTACTAAATGGTTCTTGAGCCACAAAAAATTATTTAGAGGCACAGCCAGTGTTCAGGTAAATTGTGATAGGGCTAGGGCTGGAGAGATGTCTAGATTCCAGAAAGAGTAAGTTGAACCAACAGGACATGGTGTTTAATTGGCAGTAGGAGTGGGGCAAAGGCAGGCCACAAAGAAAACTCACAGGTTTCCAATTTAAACATCTGCTTGGTCAGGGGAGGGGAGTGGAAGACCACCTGTAAAATTGGGGAACACTAGAGTAGATGAAGATCAAGAGGTCCATTTCAAACCCCAAAGTATAAGATACCAGTAAATTATCCATGAGGGAATGTCAAATAGATCACCCAGGGCTCAGAAGAGAGATGTAGAAGGAAAGCGAGAGACTAACATTTTAGAAAATTTTATGTCTTACGAAAAGCTTATGTAGATTGTATGTCATTTAATCACATTGCAATTCTTTTATGAAGTCAGCACAGCAGATACTGCTGTTCTTTATTTCCAGGTGGAAATTGAGACAAAAAAAAAAATTCAGAGACACAGCCAATTTCATGTCCACAAATCCAAAAGCACCCAGTGGGGCATGGTCATGTGGTTCTACTTTTCTATCTCAAAATCTTACTGATTGATTTAATGTGATTTAAAACTCACTTTCCAGTATTCTATAGGTAGAGCAAGACAAAGTTTTCCCTTTACAGTGTTGAAGGTTCTGCAAGTATTGAAAGCCACAAACCAAGTTTATTGCTGTCTTTTGTCTCCTGAAGTCCAGTGAAGGGGGGGTGGGATTGCTTACGGTTTACAAGGGAATTCAAGGCCACCCAAGGTTTTCATCAATCTAGACTGAGTAGGTAGAGCAGAAAGAGTGCTAAGGTGCAGCCTACGGGCTCTGAAGAAAACCAGCCATTTTGTGACAGGTCAGTGAAGAAACAGCTCTATCGCTCATTGTGTCTTGCAAGGGACAACAGAGGCTCCCTGACTGAATCTGTCCTGCTGCTGCATGCAGAGTCTTCAGCTTGTCCTTCTTGTGCATAACTGGCTGAGGTCCTGGGTTTCTATGAGGGTCTGGACTTCCGGGAGTTGAACCATCCAAACAGGAAAAAAAAAAAAAGTAACCAACCCATCAGTCTTTTCCAAACCTACCCTTTGTGCCTGTCAGATCCTTCCCTTACAACCAAAGTGCAATGGCTTAAATGTTTGAGGGACTATCTGGTGACCAAAGCAATAGAAGCTGTTAGTAAAGGCAACTGTGTGGCCTGGAAGGTACTTGCCTCAGAAACCAGAGAACCTAAGACTTCAGGCATCATTACCCAACTTTTTCTAGTGAAGGCCTCTTCAGCCCTTGAATTGCTTTTCTCTGTGTATGTCGGAACCTCCCCTCCTCCTTTCAGCTCCAACATACCTTTTTCTCCTCTGATTAACTTGACATTGAGCATGCCTTCCCTCTGCTGCTCCACACACTCTCTTTTCAGTAGGAGAAGGTGAATGTGGCTGCACTCTGGGTTCAAGTAACATCTTGAACTGTTTTTCGGATATTGTGGAGAAAGCCAAACCCTAAATAACTTTAGCTGAACACTTTGCCCTTAATTTCTAGCCTCATATGTATTTCTAGGGAAATACATTCCATATGTTTCTGATTTTATTTATCCCTAATTCCTTTTCTGAGACTTGGTTGAGGTTCCAGAAGCTTCATGAACCTCTTTTCTCTTTTAGTCAAACCCATCTTTCTCAGGTTTAAAAGCCTACTTTGAACTCAGGATCATAATGTAATCACTGAAGTCTTCCTCTGAACTATGCGTACTTCAGGAATCATGGTCCAAACATGTGCACGGTTCTCTTCTAGATGCAGTTTTCTAAATCTTCTTTGGTCTATATTTTGTTCAGCTTCATGAAAAAACTTTTTATTTAGTATTCTGTAGTTGTTTAATGTACACTTAAATGGTCTTACTAGGGGAGGAGGGAAGGAAGATTCTTGTAGATTCCCAAAGAAATGTCAAAGCAGGCAAATTATGGCCAGTAATGTTCATGTGCTTTTGGGTTTACTAGGTGAATAGCACTTTCCTGACACAGGTATCTGATCTAAAGTCTTTCATACTGAGAACATGGGGGTTTCCGTTGGAAGATACCATGAAATCCTAAGAGTAGCATACCCGACCATCCTCTAATAGCTAGCTTGTCTTTACAGGTAAAGTGGTGCATCTCTCAGTGGAGAGCAATGTACATCTAGATGGCTAGATGTTCATGGAAGAGCTCAGAATTGCTTGTCTTATTTACTGGGAAAAAATCAGGTAGGAAGTGGCCCCTAGGGACACTTACTTGGGAAATTACTACACTAGTACAATGTTTACATGCTTAAACATTTGCCTGTTGAGAGCAAGTCATAAAATCAAATAAAATTAAACATGTTTTACCTTTTTTTCCTCACAAGAACATAAAAATTATGTAGGGGAACTTAACAGGAAATTTAAAATTGTAACAGAATTTTCCTTTTAGTACTCCTTAGATAGTTACGACAGAATACTTTGCACTTTTTGTTTGTTTCTTTGAACTGGGATTTTGGTCCAGAGTTTTGTTTGTTTCTAGTATCTGCTTATGCCTCCTCCTCTATCAGATAAGCTTCTTTCATGGCCACCACCTCTTGGTGCTCTGCGGCTTGAACTGTTATAGGAATTACGTGGAGGGGGGTACCCCTTTTCATAGAAGGGAGAAGCCCTCATTCTTGTCTTCCAACCCAGTCGCACCCACTTGAGTAGAGATCACCTTGGCTACTTGAGTAACTGTCTCGACTTCCACCATACCTGGCTTGTGAGCTGCTCTGGTCATCATAGCGACTACTTTCACCATAAGAAGGCGTGTCCCTCATGTAGGCAGAGCACTGGGGGAGTTACCATCACTCCCATATGAATCACTGTAGGAACCTCCACTCAGATGATCTCAGTAGTCACGATCCCGCTGTATCCATCTCTATCACTATATCCTCTGATGGATAGTCGTAACTTGAACTGGAATGACCATAATTATGATAAGCATAATCTCTCATATCATGAGAACTTTGGTAATCTCTGCTTGAATAGCTGTCTTTAGTTGAATATCCATCATCTCTTGTAGACAAATAAACATCTCTAGGAGAGGGTAGAGGTTCCCTTCGAGGTGGACCTCTGTAACTATCTCTTCCATGTGCTACAGGGGCTCTTCCTCCCATTCCACTGCTGCTGTGAACTGGTACTAATGGAGCTGATCTTTTGGCAGGAGGACCCCACTTTATGGTGGTAGTCCCCTTGACATTGGAAGGGGTCCTTTGGAAGAACTCATGTTAAAATTCATGGAATAACCACCATCATCCACATGTCCTCCATGTGAGGGAGGCCCGCTAGTTCCTCCACTTCCTCCTCTAAGAGCTCTGGTAGGGCCTCTGCTTCTCAGAGGTGAAGGTGGTCCTCCTCTACCACTTTCAAATGACAGTTTGGTGGCTTGTTCCAGTTTGATGGCTTTTCCATCTAAGGACTTCCCATTCATGTCCCTGGCTGCATCCTTAGCATCCGCTGGGCTTTCAAAGGCAACAAAAGCAAATCCTCTTGATTTATTGGTTTCTCGGTCTTTCATCAAGAGTACTTCCACTATCAACCCTATTTTCCAAATACTGCCTTCAGAGTTTTCTCATTTGTTTCTGTATTAAGCCCACTGATAAAGAGCTTTCCTGGGTGATCTGCTTCAACCATTTATTCCCTTGGTAAGTCGGAGGGATGATGATGGTCTCAAGCTTCCACAAGCTCCCTGACAGGCGCTGATCACACAGCCTAGCACAAATGACAGCTACTGGTTACCAGCACATAACTGAGAAGCTGTTAGCACTACTGTGCAATGAGCTAGTCCATGTATTTTGAATATTAAAATGATACACACACATGCATGTTTTCTTAGGACCCAATCTTTCTCTTTTCAATCAGCCTACAAAGATTTTATTTAGTACTTCCTATAGGTGCATCTGCTGGTGAGGTAGGTCCTTGGGTGCTATAGAATACAATATAATTACTTTTGAACAAGATGTCTTTCACAGTGTCTAGCCAGTCGAGTGAGGGTGTTGGTAGCCTGTTAGGGATACAGGGCTAGAGAACATGGAAAAGACCAAGTGGAAAGAGGCAGGATGTGTTCCCAGAGGGTCCAGAATAGAAAGAGGAAAGTTCCAGGGGCTCAAAGGGTCAGGAAGCAATGGTAAGAGATGAAACTTGGGAAAATATATAGGAGAGGAACCACAGAGCTACAGGGAGAGAAGAGTCCTTATCTTCTGAATTGTACATCTGCCTTTTGAGATTACAGATTATTGTAGCAACAGGAAGTGTTTGCCAATGGAAATCATTTTGCACATACCAGGTTATTCTTACCCAAAGGAAGAAGTGGGTAAAGAAATTTTCTCAGAACTCACGTCCTCATGGCCCACTTGGGACTTGGGACATAAGCTGTGAAAAAGTTACAGGAACTACTTTTTCTTTTCAGGACATATCCTTAAGAGAATAAGCAAACACTAGCAAAAGCATGAGCTCCACTAATGACCCAAATACCAACTATTTAAAATGCACAAACACTTAAGCTAGAGGAAAACAAAGGAAATTCCAGGGAACAACTGAAAGAAAAAATGAGAGCCACTTATAAATAGGTGGGGTTCGTTTCCTATTTGCATGAAGTTTTCTCCAACCCTTGCCTCAAGGTTTAGTATTTCTAGTATGAATAATTCACAGGAAAAAGTAATGAAGCAACTGCAGCCTGGCCAGGAATGGAAGTTATTTGGAGCCTTAAAGAAAGATGCACCTTATCAGGAGTTTTCTCCGTAGTCTTGTCCTGCATTATTCCAGCACATTCTCTTGAGTTTAGTAATTGAATCAAGTGTGGCTTTGTTGATAATAGAATACATTAATGTTTGGCAAAAAAAAAATGCCACCTTAAAGCTTGAGGCAGCTGACTGCAGATCAGTTTTTGTATCCACAGCCATTTTCTGTGGAGATGATTATCTGAAAGTAGCTCTTGGCTCAGGCCTAAGATTAGCAAGGTTAAATGAAGATTTAAAGACCAGGGATTCAGCTGTTTCATTTTTAGGACACCTACAATTTCCAACTAATCATCCCTTGAAGGGAGTGGTGCATCTGAGACCGGCTTTTGTAGACACAATTCAGGGGCTCCGCAGCCAAGATGGTGCTATTTTATAGAACACGACCCAAGAGCTAGTGAAAGTGAGTGTAATGGTACATTGTTGTTACTTATACCCAAAATAGTAATGTGTATTTAGCACCACTGTGAAGGTTCTTATGCCAGAAAGAAGGGCACCAGGACTGTGTCACCCGCCCAGACTGAGAGAGTCAGTTCATTGCAGGAAGAGAGGATCCTTGTTAACCCTCTGTATCAGGCTCACTTCTTACTTCATGGTTTCAAGCCTTGCATGTGGCTCTTCATGGTCACTAAGATAACCTAGTGGCCCAACTCCATAGTTAGCAGAGTCACTTTGTAGAGGGTGACTGCTTTCCCCCATGCTCCCCAACAATGTCAGCACCACTGCCAAAGCACATGCGCTATTCCTCTCCCCCCGCTGAGATCTTTACAGTGGCCACAGTTGACTCTGGGGGGCCTGCAGAACCTCTGTACAACGCTACATGACTTATACGTAGTTTATTATGGCTGCTGGTGATCTTTAGATGAAAATTATTTCCAGATTATAATAAAGGCTGCCCTCTATTAGAGACAAGTGGTTAGAGCACTGGCCATGTTAAAATCCTTCAAACTGGAGACTATATATCAAAGCATTAAGGATATCAAAGGTTGGGGTGGGGGCAACACTGGGAAGCCAACAATTCACATGTAGTATGCTTGGCTTTAAAGAACTGCTGAACCTTGGAAAAGATTTATAGCACATTTATTATGATGCTGCAACCTCACCAAGGATATAAACCAGTCACTGGCACTCTCTCAAAGAACACATCATTGTAGCTCGTTACAACAATACTGCTGTGATATGTACTCGTAATATTTATAAAGGCTAAGCTATGAAAACAGTACATGCCAACTGTCAGCAGTGATGTATCATTTTTAAAAAAGAGAATGCATGCAGCATAATGGCTTGAATGAACTCTGTAAAAATCTGCTGTTCTGCTGAAGCAGTTTGGCCGTCTGGACCTCTGGTGTCACTGCTTTCCAGGATTCGCTGTGGCTTGGCCTCCTCAAGCTCTCTCCCCTTCCTGTGGTTCCATTTGCTATTTTCAGAAATTCTAAGTGTTGTTAGCAACTTTGCCTGCTTCTCGATCTGATCACTTAGTGCCAGTGCAGTGCATTGTTAAGAAAGTATAATTGATAGATGGGAACTGATTTGGATTCAAATTTTCATACAAGTATGGGAGACTTGGTCCATCAGAGCATGGGACCAATGGTTTTGCTTTCTGTAGAAAGAAAAATGATGGGGACTATCTTCAAGGTGTAGGTAGGTAGCCCAGTTGGTGATCTGGTGCCTGGCTTTAGATCTGCTCTGTGAAGATGCACTGGAGACTTTTCAATAACTAGGATGATGAGATTAACTAACAGTCCTCAGCAATACAGCTACAGGGCAGTTGAAACTACATACAGGCAGTCATCGAGGCTAGAGAAGGGGAGGAGCATTTAGTGGTCAACTTAGGAAATAGATAGGGCCGTCAGCTTCTGAGGTGTGAGCAAGAGGTTTAACCTATAAAATACCCTACTTAGTAAGTGCCACGTTAATGGGCAAGATCCCTTCAATCAATGCAGGAGAGAGGGAGAGAGTATGGGAGAGGAGAGGAAAAGGGAGACAGGACAGGGATGGCAGGAAGTGGGGGTTTCTTTGTAAACCAGGAGCTTAGAACATGCAGATTTCAGCAGAACATTCTGTACTCAGTGGATGAAATCAGCAATCATGCACGGTAGGCATAATGGTCCCCAGGGTATTTCCTTTAAGTAGTCTTCGCTAACGCTTCTATTTTAGTCACGTTCGTGCTGCTGGGAGCAACACCGGACCCCACAACTCAAGGGGGGAGAAACTTATATTGGCTTATGTTTTCAGTCCATAGTCAGCTGGCTCTGAGATGGGAAGGGTGATGTGGAAGGGTCTAGTGTGGAGAAAGCTGCTCATTTTAAGGTGGCCAGGACGCAGAGAGAGGAGGGAGGAGCCAGGGGGAGGTCCCTCACCAGGCCCCTCTTCTTCCAGGCAGGTCCTACCTTCCACTGACTGTAGATGATTTCACTGAGGAGTACTGAAGCTCTATGATCCAGTCACCTTCTACATGCCCACCCGTGAGCACATGGGAATTTTTGATGGGACATTCTTTTTTTTTTTTTTTAATGTATTTGATGCAGGATCTCACTACACAGCTCGGACTCATAGTGATCTTTCTGTTTTCAGCCTCGCCAAGGCTGGGATTACAGGTGTGCACCACCACCTTGGTCTCAGTGGCTGGCTCATTGTGCCTGGGGATGTGGCTGGTGAAGCATGTGGTGCCGGAGGTCAAGCCCTGGTCCTGGCACTTGCCTAAAGTCCTCTGAGCTATCTCACCAGCCCTTGAGAGCACATTCTTGATTCAAATTGCAACAGCTTCCAAACAGATCTGGAGGTAGTTAGCCAAACTTTTGGCAAACTCTGAGAACATTATAAACACACACACACACACATCTAAGTGTGAATGATCTTTTTAGCAGGCTGTGTAGTTTTTATTTCATAGTGCAGACTTGTCTCAACTAATCCTTTACTCACTTTGTTGTCTTTAAAATTCTTGTGTTCAAACAACCTCTGATATTTTGAAGAAGCGATGTCTATATGATTTGGAGTCTCAAAAAACCTTGCCTGGATTTATGGCTATGCTGAATGATGGTCTACAAAATCATATCCTTATTGCTGTCAGTCATGTAAGTAAGATGCAAATGCAAGGAGAAGAGCAGTGAGCAAGGGATGGAAGATGGATGAAGGGGAAAGAACCAAAGAGTGCACCTAGGCCAGCAAGGAGGGGCTATGGAAGACAAGGGCAGAAGGAGGCAGCCAGAGCAGGGAGGTGGCAGACTTAAGGAACAGAGGGCTCTGCCAGCACACCACGCAGGTTGGTTCTGGGAGGTTTGGTTGTGTGGTGTTCTGCTGGCTCCTGGCTCACCAGAATGCAGTGACCTGTTGACCCCTCAGCTCAGGTGCTTCCCTTTCCAGAATTCTTACAGAAAGTCTCACTCTTTCGAGAGGCCTCAACAGGGAAACAGGCTGGCGTCCATGCTCTGAGAAATTTGCAAGTTAAGACATTGTCTGGGAATGCCCTTGTCCCCCCGGAAAAAGAAGGACCCTGTTTCTCACGAAGCAATCATTCCCAGAAGCCAACTTGCTTTATCCATGCTCTATCAATCTGCCACCTTTTAGGAGAACTAAATCTAGTCCAGATATTTTATAATGCTATTTGATAGCTTGAAACTGAGTCATATTTTATCAGACCCACATTGTCATTTTTCCAACAGACAGCCTAAAGAGCTGCTCTCCCAACATGAAGTTGAAAAAAAAAATCTGTATTCCACATTAGCCACAGACTTTAACTTTCCCTGTTGAACCTTCTTGGTTTAGAAAAAACTCAGTTTAGGTGAAACAGCCTTGGTGATGTGTTTTCCCACCATTGTTAATGCTTGACTTGAGTACTGGGAAATTCTTGCTTCCAAGTTGCATGTGTCTCTCTCTGCTATCTAGGACCCAGAAACTTAAACAAACAAGAAAAAGACAAGGATGAACCAGAGCATTAGATGATCTGAGAACCTGTCAGTGTTGGTCACCGAAAAGCCTAGAATTCTGAAGTCTGGGTGTGGATATTTTCTTTGTGGGGAAATGGTGGCTTCCTCGTGAGTCACGGGTCATCTCGCCACGGCCTCCCTGGTGGATTTCTGCACTGTGGATCAGAGATGCTGCTGCTTTTACTGAGGACCATGAATTCTCTTAGGTGCAATCTCATTTAATAGTGACACATAGTCACTAGAAGTGCAAGATTTGGAAGTGACAATTCTTTTTTTTTTTTTTTGTGGTACTGGGGATTGAGATCAGTACTCTGCACTTGTCAGGCAAGCACTTATTCTACTGAGCTATCTCCCCGGCCCTGGAAGTGGCAATTCTGCTGGAGGAAGTGCTGTTTCTCCCTCTCCCTTTGGACCTTCGTATCTCATGTGCTTTATTCCATGACTGAGCCACACATTTGAATGAGGAACACTCTCAAAATCTGCGTGTGGACACTGCAATTTTATCCCTCAATTTTATCAATGAAGAAGAGGTATCCAGGGAAAGACCATGTGATTCACCTGTGCTGACATGAAAGGACTAGTTTCATATGAGAGTGAAGGGTTAATGACAAATAAAATGACCTAACCACACAGTTGCATAGTCTCCGCTTTGGTGCTGAATAGAGGCTTAAGTTCAAAGCCAGTGCTGAAACCTGAGCTGCTCCTCCATTGCCAGACTCAAGGGCTTCAGGGCAGGATCCTGTCCCCTCCTGTGTTCTGGCATCAGCAGGTCCCCATCACAAGTGGGTTTCTCTGACCAGGTCAGGTCCTGGCTGCAGAGGGACACAGGCTTTACAAGTGTTTAGGAAGGAACCCCGGCTGTGAGGGCTGCTGGAATGTGGCAAGAGAAGGAGAGATGGGAGAAGACAGTGGTCATGGCCCAGGGCCCCTTTGAGTTGTTGGCCAGAGAGGTACTTGGTCTGTGCTTCCTCGCTGTTCCATCACTCTTCCTTGAGCTTACACAGAGAATGTCTTCTGGCTCAGGGAAGCTTTGGGCCTTCTAAGAAGGAGGCTGCTGTGGAGGTTGGTGCATATGTTCTGCATTTTCATGTACCTAAGAGGCCTATTCTGTCTTCTGTTGAAAGGAAAGCTTAATTCTTGCCTTCAGCAAGTCTCTCTCTCTGGACGGCTCTCACCCCTAACAGCAACCTGTCAGGTCCTCACTGCCCTCTTACCCTGGCACTGTTCTCAGGCTTATGTTAGGGTCTTCCTCCCCTCATCCCTCACGCTGTCTCTATACTTCCTGTCTCTACACAGGCATCAGGGGACAGGAAGGCGATAGTATCCCGAGGAACAGGACCATGTTTGGGGCCTACTTCACAGTTCAGGGTTGTAGACATGGGCCCAAGAGCATGACACACAGCTCCGCCAGTGTGAGCGCCAGCTGGAGAGCCAGACCACAGTACATGCCACTGAGGAGGCGGATAGGTCCTAGGATGGAGGGACCAAGCCTGGGATTGCCCCACCCAAAGGCTGCTGCTGGTGGTGGCAGCCCAGGCTCCAGCAGCTCCCTGGGGCTTCCCCAAGGACAGCCCTCAGCTGGCCAGGCAGGCCTGCTCCCTCCTGAGGCTTCTTTGGGCCTCTGCCTAAAAGTGTGGCATTTGAGTGCTCTGTGGAAGGTTTTCTCTCTGGTTCTCTTCAGTGGTGTTCCATCTTACTGTTCTTGTCATCCAGTCATTACTAAGCCTGTCTGTGGGTTTGGACACTAAGAGGGAAGAGAAGGACATCACTTAGTCACCTTGGCTGGAAGCAGAGGTGCAAAGAGCACCCTTGAGGAAAGGTTTTCTAACAAGGCTGTGACTGTACTGGATGTGGGGAGGTAACCTTGTTGCCAGGGCAGACTGTGGTAGCACAAACAAGAAGAGCCGGGAGGGATATGTGCAAAGAAAAACAACAGACAAAATCTGCTATCCTGTAGCACTCAAGAAATGGCTGGATACATTTATAAACTCAAGTGTTTCTCATACTTTGCTGAGGGACAGTGGTGGGACGATTCAGAAAGGGGCCTGGGCCAAATGTGGGTGTCAGTGCCTGCTGCTGTGTGATGGGCCTCCAGGCTCTACAGAGAGGAAGAACAGAGTCTTCACACGAGGAGCTCTGGCTTGTGAAATGACTCAACACGTTTTGGGGGTAGGGGTGGACTTGGAAGTGTGCAGCCCATATGTGGATTTTCAGATCCCCTTGGCCTGACCCAGCTGTGGTCTCCCAGCTGCCTCCGAGTGGAGAGGGGCCACACCCACAGCTGTAGCCAAGCAGCGTTATTTGAAACTCCCTCAGGGCCTGCTGCTGTGAAAAGAGCAGTTTATTACACAAAATAAAACAAAATGCCAGCTCTTCTTTACAGTTTCTCAGTCTGCCTTGGGGAACAGAAAAGAAGTTTTATTTTTCACCCCATGTGCACCACGTACCAACTGTATTATCCCGGGGCGAGTTTGGGGGAAGATCTGGAAAGTTCTTGGCAGTACGTGGATTCACTGTCTGACTCCAACCTGCCATTTATGGGACTGGTCACTGCTCCTCTTTTTGCAAAAGTAGAGAGAATAGCATTTGTCATGTAGCTCACAGGGATCAGTGCTTGGAGACCAAGCTAGGCTTGAGTGAAATGCCTGATACATTCTAACCTGTTCTCCACTGTTGCAATGGGCAGCTTACTTCGGGCCAACTGTTTGCCTTGATATTCCTTTTAAGGCGCTCATCTGTTAGACTCCTGGTTCTCAAACCTCAGCTTTCAAAGAAAGATGTGTCTGAAGACTATAGGGCTGGAATGAGAAGCAAATGTTACGGTTCTTCTGCTATAACTACAACACAGACCAGAGACAGTAGAAGTGTATTGTCAAATGAACCATCAGAACTACTGGATGAAAGTTAAAAACTCTGCCAAGATATTCAGCAGGTGGAGAAGCAGAATGCTGTTTATTATAATAAAGAAAACAGCCTCTTTGATTCTGATCATCTCTTGGCACCAGATGTAGCGATTAATTTGGACTCCTAGAACCCAGGGCAACAGGAATGTGCTTCGTGTGAAGGACAGCCAGCTGGGAGTGGGTACAGTAGGGGACAAAGTTGGTCAGCCAGATGTTTTGTCTACATAGTGCAAGGCATTAAGATGTTTCCCCTCTCTGTGGGTACTTGGTGGTGTATAGATGAAACCCTTCAAGGAATAATCGAGGTTGCCCCCCATTTAGGGCTGTTATTTATGATCTACAGAAGCAGCTGAACATATTGGGTTCAAAGTTCAGTGGGACAAAACAGAAGCAAGAGACAAGAGAAGTAAATGAAGCAAGCATGAAGATTCCTGCTAACTTCTGGGGTGACACAATCCTCTAGGGACACATGCTGAAGGCACCTTGAAGAAGAAGGGTATGCCTGCTGCATCCTAGTGGCAACTTTATGTCGAGAACAAGGACTAAATTTTAGCCTCTACTCTTCCCTCAGCTTGGAGATTTTGGGCAGTGCACTAACTGTACAACTATCCATGGTAATCCCGGAAAGTCAGCAAAAGGAGAAAGAGTTCAGTGATAAACTAAAAGGGCTGTGAAGCAGGGAGGGGTGGACGTTTTCGTTGTTCTTAGGCCTCCGCTACTGAATGTTCACAATCCAGAGGGCTCTGCTGCTGATGCCCGTTCAGGCGACCAGGATAACGCTTGCCTTTGTGTGTATGCAAGTGCCATTGTTTATTCATTTATTTTTAAGGTAAGGAAATACTTGTGAATTCCATTCAGGTACCGACTGCCTTTTCTCTCCGGTGCTGTGCCTGTCAAGTTCTCACTTTCCTGCAATTTTACCTCCCCACTTCCCTCCCCACCCTGTTCTCCCGTCTGTAACACAAATGCCTTTTTTACTTTTGCTAGTTTAATTAGTGCATGAATTCATTGTGATTGATGAATTGATGTGGCTTATGGGCATGAAGTCCTCCCTCCCCTCTCTGCGCTGCAAGCAACAGACACGACTTGTGTGGGGCGACACCTGCTTTGATGCCGCAGACGTTCCGTTTGATGCGGCGAGGCCAGCCCTTCAGCTGTGATTTTCTAGTCTCCAGGGAAAGATTTTTTTCCTCGCCGTTGGTGGAGCGGGAGAAGGCTGGTGGTGAACGGGGTGGTGGTGGTTAAGGAGGGAGTGGTGTGGAAAGCGATGGCTGAGAAACAACATTGCTAAGGATTTAGTGTTTATATTTTATTGGACTGATTTTGAAATTGTCATTGTTCACACCCGGGGCCCAGGAGGGAAGGAGACCTTGACTCTCTGCCATCCGTAGCAAGGCATTGTGAGTTAGTGCAGCCAGCTGAAAATTTCCAATGTCTCCTGCCAAAGAATTAAGCTGAAATTAGCACACAGTTGGTAACAATTTGATTTCTGGTTTCACTTTAATCAGTGAGGATTAATGGTTAAAATTTTTATTTCTAATCTCACTTTAGCCTGACTAACAAAAGCTGTCACTTTCTTGAGAACTGCTAACTGAAGAGGGATTTATAAGCTCTTTGAGGGAATAAAAACTGAAGTGCTAGGGCCTACTCTTTAGACCATAAAATTTTCAAATTCTCTCAACATTCCTGAGGATGGCTTAGCTTGGAAGGCTGCCGCGGGGTTCAGGAACGCTCACAGCTGGACAAAGGGGGTGCAGGAACCCGACTGCGCGCCCCAGCTCCCCGGGGCTTCCCAACCGCAGGTGAGACAGTCTTCCTACGGCACAGAGCAGGAAGCGGAGCCTGAATTGTGAATAGATGATGACTTAGCCAACAGATGTGTTTTCCACCCCTTTTCCCTTTTCCTGTTGACACCTGAGCCAGCCCTTTCTATGGCCTTCCTTGGCTATGCACTCAAGCAATGTCCTAAAACTAGCGAAGTCTGCGCCCACTCTTCCAAGGGTCCTTTGGGCAACTTTTCAGGGCTCTCCCTCCCAGACCCTCCCTGACAATCCTTGCCCAGGGCATAACCCTCCTTCTGGACTGGACCCTGCCTCTCGCCGACCTCCACCAAAGCCAGGTGTTCTTACAGGCTGGAGCACTCTTTCCTGTTCCTCTGTTTTGGGTATCCTGAGGGCAGAGCCTGCCCTCATTTCTTATTTACCTGGCTGCATCTGACGTAGCACCTTGGGCTCAGAAGTCAGAGGTCAGGTGGGTTCAATGGATGGGGAGGGTGGGGGGGGTTAAGCATCACGTGCCCAGCTCTGTACCTCTTTTAATAGCAAACTGGCCATGAGAAATAAATCTCCAGGGCTCCCATGCAAGCACCATCATCCTTCCCAATTCTTTGTTTTCACAGTCATATTAATTCTCATTTCCCATTCGTCAAAACTAGTCTGCTCTCAGCTATTTTGGGAGCACACTCTCCGTCTGGTAAGTACGATATATGTCAGAATTCTAGAACGTAGGTGGCACGAGGGAAATTGGAAACACTGCGGCCTTGGCTCTAACTTTACAGGGAACTTCAGTCTTACACTGAGCCATCCCCTGCATGGAGGGCCACTCAGCGCTGGCTCATGGCGCTGGTCACCTGGGCTGCTGTTGCCGCCTCACAGCTGGCCCCTACTGCCTCCAATGGGTCACCCGGCATCCTCAAGATCTCTCAAGGTCAGGGTCTTACCTTCATTTTCCACTCAGTCACTTGGGGAACTTGTTATAGCTTCCATTTCCTATCCTGTTTTTGGGAGATCCTTCTGTGCCCCTAGCCAGGGCCATATCTGCTTCTTAATACTTGGGCCTTTTCTATCATAAAAAATGATTCTATGATTTGGGGATTTGGAGAAAACCAGGGACATGCAAAACTCCCTGTACTTTTTTACTTCTTAGAGCAGAAAAAAACATAAAATCATTTTGAGTAGTGAGTGGGTGAGATTGGTAAAGTCCTTTACTCTTACTAAAGTCTATCAGTCTGTCTACCAGCTTGCCAACCTGTCTGTCATGCAGGTCCATGTCTTCATCTTTCTATCTGGCTTAGGTTTATTTAACACAGGACTCTAACTGCTGTTGAAAAGTGTACCTTTTGAATAATGTCTGTAGTGATATTATACCTGGGCTGGGCTGCATATGACAATGTGTCAGAGGGGTGTATTTTTCTCATGTGACAAGAAGCCCCAGAGTAGGTAATTTAGGGCTGGGCTCCCTGTCATCACCCATGTCCTTTCTGTTTAGTTCATAGAGTGTCCTTTCATCTGTGTGAGGGACAA
>NDGN011476617.1:0-20152 GCA_002564285.1 Tympanoctomys barrerae
CAGGCTCAGGTTGCTGTGGTTCGATCCCCACAACTCAAGCCAGCCAAACCTGCCCTCAGGGCATTAGGAGAAAAAAAAAGGGAAAGTGACCTTTGGTAAAATTTAAATCAGTAAATTACATTCAAATTATGCTAGAATATCTTTTTTAAAAAACATGTGGTCTGTCAGTGTCCTGTGTTTGGAGATAGCCCTCCTATAATCTTTGTTTTTTCTGGCAACTGCATGTCCAAATGTTCTAAAATTTGCCTTAAAAATTCTGCACACTTTTTCATTATTGCTCTTTATTTTTTGGATTCTATGTCTTTCTGATTACCTAGTGTTTGGTTTACAGGGTGGGGGAATAGAATGAGAATATGTGCATGCTTGCGTGTGTGTGTGTGTGTGTGTGTGTGTGTGTGTGTGTGTGTGTTGCTGGGGATCCAATTCATGGCCTCCTGCATACTAGACAGGTGCTTAATCACTGAGCTACATCCTTAGCCTTTATTCCCCCTTCTTGATAGAGATTACATATAGGAAGGATAGAGGGGAGTTCCTTTGTGTGTTCTAGAGTATCTGAAAAGGACTTTTAAAATGGGTTTAAAATGGCTTTTAAATAAGTTCTGTGGTAGGATATATAGTTATACACTGAAAATTTTTCCCTTAGAAGTTTGAATATCTGAGTTCTGTCTTATAGTTTTGTTTTGAACTCCAAACCCATTTTCATCCCTGGTTTTATGTTTATTCCCCATTTTTGCCTTCTAAAAACTTTTTAGGGGCTTTTCTTTGACCACACTGTTCTAGAACCTAATGAAAATAATTCTTTTTTTTTTTTTTTCAGTACTCTGTATTGAACTTGAGGCTTCACACTGAGCTACATCTCAAGCCCTTCTTTTCTTTTCTTTCTTTTTTTTTTAATTTTGGAAGAAAATCTCACTAAGTTGTCCAGGGTGGGCTCAAATTTGTTATCCTCCTGCCTCAGCTTCTCAAAGAGCTGAGATTATAGGTGTGCACCACTAAACCTGGCAAGAAAATATATTTTAATGTGAATAGTTGTTATTCCATATGCTAGGTATCAGATAGACTCACTAAATGTAGTGATTCTTTCTCCTTTTATGTATTTAGTACAGGGTCTACAAGGTCTCACTACACAGATCGGACTCGTAGTGATTCTCCTGTTTTCAGCCTCCCCAGCGCTGGGAGTACAGGTGCACGGTGATTCTCTTCTTGAGTTCTGGAAAGTATGCTTGAATGTTACTTTTAAAACAATACATATTTTGTTTTCTTTGAAATTTTTCAAAAAATGCATAAAAATTAAAAGAATATTCCAGGTACTTTGGAGTAATCTTGTCTTGGTTTATTTGGGCCATTTTTAAAAAATGTCATAAGCTAGATAGCTTATAAACAGCAGAAATTAGTTTCTTCTACTTCTAGAGGATATAAAGTTCGTGCTCAAGATGCTAACAAATTCAGTATTTAGTTTCGCCTGTTTTCAAATCCATAGGTTTTACTTTCTCCTTGTGTCATCACATCATAAAAGGGATGTGACAGCTTTCTGGGACTTGTTTTTTTTTTTTTTTTTTCGGAACCGGGACTTGAACTCAGGCCCTTGCGCTTTCCAGGGAAGCGCTTATATCATTGAGCCATCTCCCTGGCCTGGGACTTCTTTAACAAGGGCTCTGATCCCATCCATGAGGAATCTCAGCTCATGTCTTGATTAGTTTCCAGAGGCCTCACATCCTAATACTACCACATTACTGATTAGCTTTCAGTATTTTATGATGAACACAAACTTCAGTCTCTGGCACCTTTGACCTAAATAGAGAAATTATCAATGTTGTGGCCATTGATTTTTATATCTAAACACACAGACAGAAACATATTCCCTTAATCATTTCAAGTTGAGTTGGGAATATCTTGACATCTTATCCTTAATAGTTTTAGTATGTTCCACATTGGCTTGAACTACTGGTCATACAAACGGTTCTAATCACTTTTATTGGTCTTTTTACTAAGAAAATTAATAAAAAGCTACCCAGTGGGACAGTGGTGCATGTACCATTGGTAGGTTTAGGCCACCTGGTAGCAAGACACAAGAATTATGGTACCATAATGAGTGTGTTAAAATATATATCCTAATTATTAAGAATATGTTTGAGGCTGGGGATGTAGCTCAGAGGCAGGAGTCCTTGCTGATCATATGCATGGACCTGGATTTCTATCCCCATCACCTCAAAGGAAAAACAAAACATTTTAAACATAAGAAAAAGTAACAGCATATATTACTAGTTTTTAAATCTAGAAGAACCCCTAGGTTTTTTTGTTATCTGACCTTGACTTTGTTGGAGAATCTGGGATAGTTGTTCCATATAATTTCAGTTCATTTAATGGCTTTCTCATGGATAAGAGGCTGAGATTCAGTAAGTATTTTTAGCAAACGTACCACATAAATGACTTACTGCATTACATCAGAAGACATATAATATTGTTTTGCTATTGGTGATGCCAAGTTCATTCACTTATGTAATAGTAGTGAGTGCCAAGTCTTTCCAATATAAAGGCAGTTTCATCTATTCTAAAGCTAGCAATGTGTCATAAAATGTTCTCTTGTGATTCTGGGCAGGGTCAGGAAACTGCAGTTCCTGGTCAGCCAAGTGACCAAAGGATAAAACAATAGATATTCTATACCTATAGTTTTCTGTGTTGCTGTGTTGTACTACAGGTGAGGTATATTAAGTGTAGTGTGATTCAGAAAGACATAACTGAATCATAAGTTGTAAAGCTTACATATAGATGTATGCCTGTATATGTAGAATAATCACACTGAACTACATCCCTAGCTGTTTCTATTTATTTAATTTATTTTGAGACGAGATCTTGTTTGCTAAGTTGCAAGGGCTGAGCTCAGCTTGAATTTGTAATCCTCCTGCTTCAGCCTCCTAGATTGATGATATGTGTAATGCATGCAATCAATGCATGGCTTTAAATTACTTCTAAAGTTACATTTTTAAAGACTCCTGCACTAGGGATGTGATGTAGCTTAGTGGTAAAACCTTGCTAGGATGATTGGCGGGAAACATTCTTTCTCATTACATGTAAGACTTCTGAGCTTTTTTTTTTTTTTTTTTCTGTTTTCAATGTCTTCATTCTTTTTGAAGTGTTCTTAGAAATTTTTCTCATTTTGTTTTTGGCATCATTAAGTTACCTAGATTGGACTCAAACTTGCAGTCCTTCTATCTCAGCTTCTCAGAGTGCTGGGACTACAGGCATGAGCCACTATGCCCAACTATTGACAATTTATTCATCCATTCATCCCTTAATGTATACTTAGGTTTCCATAAGCTTTGTGTCATGCTTGCTTTAAATAATACCACAATGGACATTTGAGTGCACATATATGTACAAGTGGGTGATCTGTTTTTTGTTTTTGTTTGTTTGTTTGTTTTGTTTTGTTTTTTTTGCGGAACCAGGGATTGAACTCAGGCCCTTGCGCTTGCCAGGGAAGCACTTATTCCACTAAGCCATCTCCCCAGCCCCTACTGTTTGTATTTTATTATAGACATTAAGAAGTTTATGTAGCCATGTATGTAGTAATCTGTAAAATTTTGTAGGTAATTAGTGTCCCCACTTCATGAGTCGTTCTGAGCTTATGAGGCATAAATTGTTTCTGCATTTTTCTTACCACTGATTTAGGTTTTCTTTGGTTTGGTAAGGTAGTCGCTATACATCTTTATGTGTCAAGCTTCTGATTTTTTTTAAGGCCATTTACTCTTTAATTCTCTTTGTGGGTTTATTCCTTTCTAAAAATTCCTTTCCATTCTTTTGAGTGAAGTGTTAGAAAGGGATAATTACATGCGGTCTACTTTTCCTTTTTTAAGAGCAAGTATATCCTCTTTCTAGAGATTTCTGTTTTTAGAAATTTATTTATAGCCAGGTGTGATGGTACACACCTGTAATTCCAGCACTAGGGGAGATTGAGGCAGGGGATTGCAGTTTTGAGATATGCCTAGGCAATTTAGAAAGTGCCTGTCCCAAAATTAAAACTTAGCCAGGCATGGTAGCAGATGCATGTGATCTCAGAATTGTGACACAATTTCAGAATTTTAAAGGGCTGGAAATTTAGCTTGTTGCAAGGTTCTGAATTCCACTCCCATTAAAGAAACAAGAAAAGAAAGGGAAAGGAAAGCAAAAGAACAGGGGCTGGTCAGGAGGGAAGGAGAGGAGGATGCTCACTAGTAAAACACCAGTGGTTTGAACCTTAGTGCCAAGGGAAAAAAATAAAAGTTTAATTTTAAGGACAATAAACTTTCAAAATCATTTATTCATTACTGAATAAAATTTAATTATTCAGTCAATTTTAGTATGTGGTAGTTTTATTTATTTTTGAGTCAGGTTCTTGCTATGTATTGTGGGCTGGTCTTGAACTCAGTTTGTAGCCATTGTTGAGGTTGAACTTGTGGTGAACCTCTTGCTTTAATTTCTCAAGTGCTGGGATGATAGGCTTGTACCATGCCTGGGTCATGGTTCAAACTGATTATAATAATAGACATTATTTTTGCCTTCTTGAATCTTAGTTCTATTGAAGTAGCTGGACATTAATTAGTACATCATTCATATAAATCAGAAAATTTCAGCTATAGATGGTAGGTAAAATTACACATTATCAAAACAGTACACAAAGAAAGGCAGAAACGCACTCAGAAATAATGACAGGGTATTTATAATTAAGACAGTGTTCTGGAAATGCTTTAATAGGACATGTCCTTTAGCAAAGACCTAAATGAGAGCCAGAGCATACAAGGCCTAGAATAAGGAAAATAGGTAAGAGATGTTGGAAAACATTTCAGCAGGTCAAATCACAGTAGGATGGATTTGTACATTTTCATAAATTTGAAGAACAAAGGGACAGTGCAGCTATAGTTAGTGTTGGGAAGGAAGAGATAATCAGAAATAGGCAGGACATGATTATTGAGAATTTCTAAAATCAATTTGAAGAGGACAGGTATTCCCCTGAGGACAGTGGAAAGTCACTGAAACGTCTTGGGTACAACAGTGTCAGGCTAAATATCACCCTGTCTGAATGACTGAAAGGTTTTGGTGTCCAAGTAAATGATTATTTTGGCTTTGATTATCCATGAGCAGTTGATTGAAAGAACAATTGCAAGACATATTTAAATCCTGATCTTAGCTTTCTATTTGTGTGTCATAGGAAGAAATGCATTGGAATATTTTCCCTACTAAAGCACGTAGTAGAGTATTAATAAATGTCTTTAAATAACTTTCCTGGTCTCTATGTTTTTTAAGATTTTGAAAATGATAGTTAATGCTGTGCAGTTACTTTATACAAATATATCTGTAACTATGTGTCATTTCAGAGTTATTAAAAATAATCAGAGCTGTGGTTCAGAATATTCACCTGTTTTCCTCGTAATTTTGCAGTAGTATTAAATTAACTTCTGTTTGTCCTTTAAAAAAAAAAACAAAAAAACTGAATTCTCAGTTATTCTTTGCTATTTCTCTTTTGTATTTCAAAGAATAATCCCATAGATTTCCCAGGCTAAAGTTATTTTTATTGGATGGCAGAAAAAAAACTCATCCTGACCACAGAGGAATCTTCTTCCTCCATTGTTCATTTCCTTCTCATTCAGCATATTAATCTTCCATCTGCTACATCTGTAGTATCTTTCTCGTCCATGTCCTTCAGTGTGTGAGCAAATAATGTTACTGGACAATCTATTTCTGATTACTGAATAATGATTATGATAATTATTTTCATTTATTAGTGCATATGACACTAGATTAATCATGTAAACAAAAAGCTAGAATTGGGTTAATATGTTTTTTAATTTATCATGCTCCCAAACTGAAGGGCATTTTTTTCTAAGTGACTATTTAAGAACCATTGATTTAATGTTTTCCTTAATGCCTTCCAGTGTGACCTTTTCCCATTCTTTTTTTTTCTTGATCTAGTTTTCAAAATGCCCAACCATATTTTAGAACTGCATGTTACTTACTTTTTTAAAAAATTAATTTCAGTTAAGTCTTTCATATCTATTACAACAGTTTTATTCCTCCCAGAACACAGAAATGTGAATTTTTTTTATATTTTCTTTCAGACTGTGAATCGAGGTTGAGACCAAGAAATTATTTCTGAAAAAGGATATTTATGGAATAGAATCATCCTGATGGGAGATAATGGAAAGACTTACAAAACACAACATTGAGTGTTCAAGTTTCAGAGGTGATTGGGAATGGAAAAGCCAGTTTGAGAGAAAACAGGGATCTCAGGAAGGACATTTCAGTCATATGATATTCACTTCTGAAGACACGCCCACATTTAGTACCCAGCATAAGAAAGTTCACACTGATGAGAAACTCCTTGAATGTAAGGAATGTGGAAAGGATTTTGGTTTTGTATCAGTCCTTATACGACATCAGAAAATTCATACTGGTGAGAAGCCTTATGAGTGTAAAGAATGTGGTAAGGCCTTTGGTAGTGGTGCAAACCTTGCATATCATCAGAGAATTCATACTGGTGAAAAACCTTATGAATGTAAGGAATGTGGAAAGGCCTTTGGTAGTGGCTCAAACCTTACTCACCACCAGAGAATTCACACTGGTGAGAAACCATATAAATGTAAGGAATGTGGGAAAACCTTTAGTTTTGGATCAGGTCTTATTCGACATCAGATAATTCATAGTGGTGAAAAGCCATATGAGTGTAAGGAATGTGGGAAGTCCTTTAGTTTTGAATCAGCTCTTAGTCGGCATCACAGAATTCACACAGGTGAGAAACCTTATATATGTAAACATTGTGGGAAAGCCTTTGGAAGTGGTTCAAACCTTACTCAACATCAGAGGATTCATACTGGTGAGAAACCTTATGAGTGTAAAGCATGTGGAATGACATTTAGCAGTGGTTCAGCCCTTAATCGGCATCAGAGAATTCATACAGGTGAGAAACCATATATATGTTTCGAATGTGGAAAGGCCTTTAGTTTTGGATCAGCCCTTACTAGACATCAAAGAATTCACACTGGTGAGAAACCTTACATATGTAAGGAATGTGGGAAAGCTTTTAATAGTGGTTCAGATCTTACTCAACATCAGAGAATTCACACTGGTGAGAAACCTTATGAGTGTAAGGAATGTGAGAAAGCCTTTAGAAGTGGTTCAAAACTTATTCAGCATCAAAGAATGCATACGGGGGAGAAACCCTATGAGTGCAAAGAATGTGGCAAGGCATTTAGTAATGGCTCAGATCTTACTCAACATCAGCGAATTCATAGTGGTGAGAAGCCATATGAATGCAGAGAATGTGGGAAGGCCTTTGGTAGTGGCTCAAAACTTATTCAACACCAGCTGATTCATTCTGGTGAAAAACCCTATGAATGTAAAAAATGTAGAAAGTCCTTTAATAGTGTTTCTGGTCTTAATAGGCACCAGAGAATACACTGGTGAGAAAACTTATGAATATAAGGAATATGGGAAGGCTTTTCCTAATGATTTGAATATTATTCAACATAAACATGAGAGATATCACACTGGTCAGAAACCTTATGAATGTAAGAAGTATGGTAACCCTTGGGGAGGGATTGATTTTGAGAAACATAAAAGTTACAAAAGTGAGAATTTCAGTGAACTAGAAGTTCTATGAAATAAAAAAGGAGTAATAAAGGATTTTCAACACATGACACAAGAAAATTAATAGTAGTGAAAATCTTCACAAATATAGTTGAGGCACACAAGACTTATGCTACATAGTATAATTAGCCTGAGAGAATTAATGTATGGAAAAAAATACCCTGAGTAAAATATATATTGGAAGATATTTACATTTATTTCTTTATAACTTTCAAAAGTTCAAAATGTTAAAAATTAAAAAACGTTTATTATATTTTTATTTGATTTTAAACACTGAAAAATGCATTGTTTTTGGGCTCAACTTATGACTTTCAGTTTTTCAAATGTCTTTATTTGTATTTTTTGAGACAAGGTCTCATTATGTAGTCCTGGCATTGAACTTCTTATGTTTCCCAGGCTGGCCTTGAACTCACAGTGTTGCTGTGTCAGCTTCCCAATATGCATTATACAGAATTGAAATCCATCTCAAAATGATTTTATTTATTGAAAGTCCTAAGTTTATCTTTTTCTCAGTTCTTTTCCTAACACCATTTATTCAAAGACTATTTTCATGTTTTTATTGACTATTTGATGTTATATTTATATTTATATAAATCTTGGATATCAAGTCAGTGGTTTTTTTTAATAAAAACTTATGTACATGTATTGTGTCTTACTTTGTTTATGTTAGGTAACTGTTACTTTTAAATATCTTTTAGTATCTGATGGATCTGTGTCTTTTACTTTGGAGAATTTTAATTTTCTTTTTATATAGTAAATTATAAATTTATAGTAAACTATAAATTTATATAGTAAATTATACTCCTGATTTTTCAAAAACTTTCCATCATGAAAATGTAGATATGAACAAAAAAAGATGTAGTTATCTGTAATGATAGTTATCATAAACACTGTCAATCTTGAAACAAACCCTTTAAAGTTATTTCATTGTTTTCTACACAAAATGTGGTTATGCTATACGATGGCCAGCCTTTAATATTCTTTGCCTTTAACTATGTTGTCACTATTTTATTTTCTCAATTAAATATTTACCTGTATTTATCAAAATGCTATTTTGTCAAATGTTGAAATTTTGCCATTATAAAGTTACCTTGATGCCCTTTTTGTGTTTGCATTATTGTCATTTATTTCACAGAGAATGTGTGGATGTCTTCTGTTTGTAAAAGATTTGTACATTATAGGTCAAGCTATACTTCCCTATGACCTTTTCCGACTTCTTTTCCTCTTTGGTGTTAAGCAACTTAATCTTCCAAGTGCTTTTAGATGCTTATTATGACAGACACATAATTATGTGGACATGGTTAGAATATTTCAGAGCATTGTTATATGCATTCTGTAGTTATGCTTAATACATAATAAATGCTTGGTTAGCATTAACCATCATAATTGTTTCTTAAAAAATATTTGGTACAGGGTCTCATTACACAGCTCAGACTCATAGTGATCCTCCTGTTTTCAGGCTCCCCAGTGCCAGGATTACAGGTATGCGCCACCATGCCCAGACTCAGTGGCTGACTCAGCACACCCAGGGGCATAGTAAACACGGCATGTGTTGCAGAGGATCAAACCCCTGTCCCTGCACTTGCGTAAGTAGGCTTTTAAATGACCCATAACTTACTCAACAATATAATAGAGAAAAACTGTCATATAAATAAATTTGATCACCATTTATTAAGTTTGATCACAATTTCTTTAGTGAATAAGAATAATTCACCCTGGGCTGGGGATATTGTTCAGTGGCATAACACCTTCCTGGCAAGCATGAGATCATGAATTTGATTCCTGATAACCACAAAAACAGTAATTCATCCTGAAGCAAAACCTGAGATAAAAAGTGTGAGGAGGGAAATACACCATAAAATTCATATCATGGTAGAAATAAAAATAAAGTTCTGGTAGCCCCTGCATAAAACTGGATATTGCCAGATATGGCGATGTACACCTATAATCTCAGCACCCAGGAGGCTGAGACAGGAGCACTGCTATGAGTTCCAGCTTGGGCTGCATAAGAGTTCAAGGCCAGCCTAAACTACATAGCAAGACTCTGCCCTAAAGAAAAAGAAAACACCTGAATATTAGTTTTTGTAGATGTGATATGAAATAATATTTGATGAAGCTTTTTGGAAGTTGTTAATACATACTTAAAATTGTTTTATGTAGAATCATTTATTTAAGGAATGTAATTTGCTCCTTTGAGGATCTGAAACAAGATAACAAAAGTTCTACTTTGGGTACTCTGAGTTTTGTTGTTGTCCTATATGCTACCCATTATAAATAGCATTTTAAAACTTCTACTTTTAGGTATGTAGTTTAAAAATTTCCCTAAGAAATATATAGTCATAATCTAGAGACACTTTAATATGTCAAAAATTCAAGACAGTGATTGATTGATTGATTGATTGATTGACTGATTATTGTGTAGTATAGGAGATTGAACTAGGGCTTCACACTGAGTTACCTCCCCAACCCTTTTTTTTTTTTTTGCTTTTTTCTTTTGGGTTTCATTTAGTAAATTACCCAGACTGGGCTCAAATTTACAACCTGTTGGGAGCCACTGAAGCTGGAAATTGGTCAAATGTGTGAGAGCAGGACCTGGCCTCAGTGCCTAAAGCAGTCAAGCTACCTCAGTCCTGAGAATAGCATCCTGCCTGGTCAATGCCAGCTATTAGTCACTAGCCTACTTTGTGTCACATGGCACTAATTTTATAAAGGTGTTAATATACCTGGTATAAATATATAAAGGTATAAATATACCTCTGGGTTCCTTTGGCAATCAGGCAAACAGACCTCCACTTCCTTGTCTGTGCTTTCCTCATTCCTGCTGCCATTTCTCCTTGGGGTACACTGAGACACCCATGAATCCCTACATTTGGTACACAAGCAGGACACCCAATAAGAGGTAAGGGGGCAGCAAGAAGGCTTCCTGAGTATTCACATAAGGGAGGGAAGTGAACTGGTTAGAGCCAGTATTCAGCCCAGGTATGCTATGCATTGGTACTGGAACATCAGGGGTAAAGCTTGGGGATGGAGGCTCATTAAGGCCAGAAACAGTTATCTAGGGCCAGAAGCGGGTTCACTAGGGCCAGAGAGATAAAGGAACTTAAGAAGAAAAACAGATTTGAATGAAGCCAAAAAAGGAGAAAGTTACATTGAATTAAAAATGGGATAGAGAAAATAAATGGGATAGAGTTTCAAGAACCACAAATGTTTACAGATGTATATAAGTGCATATAAAAATGCTTTCTTGATTCCTGTCTTTACTTTTTAGGACTTTGCATGGAGTACTGTTTTAAAATCAAGTCCCAAACAGGGCAAAGAGGGTATAGCAAAGGTACCACAGATAGAATTTAAACCCTCTAGTCTTGCTCGATTAGATAAAAAAAGAAAAAAATTCTTTTAAATTGCAGGCAGCTAGTTCCAAAAGGCACTGCACCACCTGGAGGAGTGGCTCAGGCCAGTTTCAGGGAGGACCCAATGCTCTGCTCCTACGAAAACCCAGCTGTGATTCCCCAGCCACCTGTGCATCCACACAACCAGTCTAGCAGTGGTGGTTGATGCGTGCCAGCAACTGTAGGCTTGTGCTCCTAGTGCTCAGTAGGAGGGTTATAGCTATGGAGTGCTGGAGCCAAAGTGTTCCCTAAATGTGTTGCTGTCACTGTAAATTTGTCCACCTCAAAATAGTGTCTATGTTTAAAATTATGGAAAAACTAAATATCCAGTGATCAAAGCCAGAGCAACAGCAGGCACATGGAGTGGCTGCACACAGTGGTGGTAGTTACATGGCAATAGCCCCCATGTTGCTTGGAGAGGGAGAATGTGGGTGAGATAGCTCATTCCCCATACTAGCAGCTCACTCAGCCCTGGGGTAATAGAGCAAAAGTAACCAGAGGCAGAACACTAATACAAAGAGGTCCCCACATTTTGCCTGATGTCATCGATGCTGATTATGCAGGGAAACTCAAAACACTGTTTAAATCACTGAAGACTATCATATTGCTCAATTGGTCATTCTTTGACAATAATTTCAAAATCATAACTAATAAAAAGATATATTGGATTAAAAAATATAAGTTAAAGGAGAAACATTTTAAAGGGCTCTTCAAATGCAAGTGCAGATGACCTCTGGGTAGGGGAGCCACAGGTCTGCAGCAACAAAGGCGCTGGGATGCTGACCTGAAAGGATACAGAGGGCCATTCCACCAGGAATAGAGCCTCCCAGAAAATCAGGAAATAGAGCAGTTCTTTCTCTCCATACACATTGACACAAAAAGAGGTTTTACATTTTCCCCTTAAAGTGATTAATTTAAAAGGCTGTTTTCATCCTAAAAATAAAAAGTTTGCCTTTAAACAAAAAAATCAACCAGGTGTGGTGATAATATGCCTATAGTCCTAGCACTCAGGAGGCTGAGGCAAGAGGATTGTTGTGAGTTTGAGACCAGCCTGGGCTACAAAATGAGCTCAAGGCTAGCCTGAACTGCATAGAGAGACCCTGTGTCAACAGAAAACCAAAAAATAAATGATAAAAATTCCTATTTCCTAAGATTTACAATAATGTGGATACTTAAAAAGATTACTTAAAATTATTTTGATTCCTAATAAGGTTGATTGCTTGGTTCACAGCCCTAAATTAAATAAGAAAGATTTTATATTTTATAAACAAATATAAAGGTTTGGAATGAAATCTAAAAACAGTGGTAAACAGTGGCTTGATTTTTGACATACCATATAAATAATGGCAATCCTAGTAGTTTCTTCCAAAAGGGTAATAGCTATGATAACTTCTTCATATTTGGATCAACTTACCCAACAAAGACATATTGTGCCCTAAACTGTTCAGATCAACCTAAAATGATTTTCAGGCTATACTTGGTAATATTGGAATCAAATTTTGGGCTAATTTCTCTTGTGTTATTGACTGTCATTATCCTTTAGATAAGTGAATTTAATTTGCTTATTTTCATACATCTGTTCTACTAGATTAATGGGAGCTATGTATTGCTTCCTCTTCCAAAATGTAGGGTACAGGTTTCTCACCTTATGATCAAATTTCAAATACAAAAAAAGGTGGAATCATCCCCTCCCACTTCAATTGTCAATATATACTATTAAATTTTCAAATTATAAAAAAAGATGGAGGGGCTGGGGAGATGGCTCAGTGGAATAAGTCTTCCCTGGCAAGCACAAGGACCTGAGTTCAATCCCCAGTTCTGCACACACACAAAAAAAAAAAAAAAAAAAGAGAAAGAAAGAAAGAAAGAAAGAAAGCAAGAAAGAAAGAAAGATGAAAGTATAGTAATAGAAAGCAGGTAAAGCAACAAAAAGCTAATTTGGATTCACGATTTTTTTTTTCCCCTGAACTGGTGATTGAATTCAGGCCCTTGCACTTGCCAGGGAAGTGCTTATTCTACTGAGCCATCTCCCCGGCCCAAAAAGCTAATTTGGGGTAAAGGACACATTTGTGTTTTTTCAGAGTGCTAAGCAACCTATTTTGGTACCACAGCATATTGTCAAGCTGTATCATGACAGACACTGGATCTGGAGAAGTTAACAATGATGAGGCTAGATTTGATCAAGGGCCTTTTGAAGGAACTGACAAAATGTAAATCTGAGGTCTAAAAAAGTGATAGAACATATAGAGATAAGTGAGCTGAAATTTACCAGTTGTCTCAGTTACTCTTCTCTAATTGCTAGGACAAATGCATGATACTCAAAATGAATGAAAGGTTTATTTAGCTCAGTTACTGGAGGCTTCAGTTCATATTCAGATGGTTCTGAATTCGGTACTAGAGAAGTGGGGTTGTTGCTGTGGCTAAACCTAACCATGTGGATTATGAGCTTTTCGGAATGGCTTATGGGAAGAGATAGGGAAGATTTGGAGAAGTCACCTATAAGAGAAGCACTGGAACAGCTTCAGCTGTTCTGTATGGGAGATTCTGGTCAGAGCTCAAACCACAAGGCTGATAGAAATCCTGCCTGTAAAGACCAGCTGGGAAGGTTTCTGCTGGGAAAGACTGCATTGGTTGTTGGACTCCAGATGATCTGTTTTGGCTTGGCAGACAGTTTGTCTGCATTTTGCTCATGTCCAGAGACTGCCTGAGACTGATTAAGTATGGTGGCCTCATTAATCTTTCAAAAGAGATTTCAAAGCAGCTAAATATTGAGGCAGTATCATGGCTATTGTTGAGGGCTTTTAGCCAGATTTATGTTGAGAATCAAGAGGAAAGGGCCCAACAGGATGATTTAAAATGTTGTGAGTTTGGCAAGAAAGGAAGCTCCAATAAAGCTGTGGAATATAAAGATAGAACTGAGATTATCTCCTTTGTCAAGAAGGAACAAGAGAATGGAAAGGATGACCTGAGGGCATCACTGAAGGCAACAGGTCTCCACACTTTGCAGCCTCAGAACTGCAAGGGTGAGAAACTTTGCCTTGAGGGGAAAGTCACAGAGCCCCATGTTCTAGAACAGAGTTAGCAGCCACACCAGGATGTAGAATGGCGCTGGCACAGTGAATTTGTTCCTTGGAATCAGGATCAGAGTCCTCAGCAGTCCAGGCATTCGATCCCTATATACAAGACTGAAGAAAGCCTGGCTACTGCTCCAGCTAGCAGCAGATTTTGGCATTATCCACATGGCATTGGTTTTGGGCACATTCAGAATGCAGTTATGAGGTTAAGAAAGCTTCCACCTAGATTTCAGAAAAAGGCCTGGGAGGCCAGGCAGTGTGCCCCTGTGAGGGCAGTGTGTAAAGCTGTGAGAAGCCTGTTCAGTGGAAACCCCAGAAATTTGGAAAAGCCTGGAACATGGATCATCTAAGGGAAATTGCAAAGAGGGAGCAAAGCTGGCCTAAGAGAGACGCCATGGGAGCTACCACCAAAAGTGCCATGAGGGCAGAGCCACATGGAGCTTGTCACAGACTGCTTTGGATATTCCACAAGGAACTACAGGACTTAGTTGGCCCTTCCGGATTTTGCACTTGCTTTGGTCCCAATTCTTGGCATCCTGCTCTGTGTATCTTTTGGAATAGTAATGTTTATCTTGTGCCTTTGAATATTGGAAGCATTTCACTTTTCATTTGTACAGGAGCTCACAGCTAAGAGTTTGCCTTGGATCTTGGAGGAGACTTGGGATTTGGAATTTTTATCAATGATGAAACTGTTGGGTTCTCGACTGTAAAACCATCTTCTTAGGAACCTCTGCACCATGAGAGCCAAGTGGAGAAAGAAGCGAAAGTGCAGACTGAAGTGTGAAAGAAGAAAGATGAGACAGAAATCCAAGTAAAATAGTTGTACATCCATGGAGGCCAAAAGAGCAGAAATAAAGAATGTTGGAGGCTGACAATGGTGGTGCAAGTTTTGGACTGCATGCTGTCTAAAATGTCTCAATGGATTAGAACTTCATTGCCATCTGACTGCTAAGACTACCTCAAAGAGAGATCTACCTGGTTCAAACTAAGCAGTTCCCTGTTTTTTTTGCCCTGGACCTGTGGCATTCTGGACTACTTCTGTTCTCACTCTTAGCTGAGTGTAGATCATGTGCAATAAATCATCTCTTCTGTGTTATCTGAAGTATAAAAAAAAAAAGAAACTGATGGGACTTTGGCAACTCTTAGAGATGGACTAAATGCCTTTTGCATAAGGGACGTGCATGAATCTTTGGGGGTCTAGGGGAGGAATGTTATGGTTTGTGTCTAGTGGTTCCCCCAAAGCCTCATGCAATCATGGGGCAGACTTCTAGAGTTTATGATTAACTCATGATCCATTGGGATTATGGGTGTGAGTGCTGCTGGGATTATGGGTGTGAGTACTACACCCAGCTTGGGGTGTATAGCCTGAAGGCAACTTAAGGGAGACAGACTTGCTGTCTGCAACCACTGTTGCTGCTGCTTCTCCATTTTGCTCTTCTCTTTGCCACTGCTATGAAAGGTTGTTCTCTGCTATGTTCTGCTCTGCCTTGGAGACAGCTGAGTATGGACTGAAAACTCCAGTAATTGTGAACTAAGTAAACCTTTCCTTCCATCATTTTGAGTGTCAGGTACCAGTCCCAACAATGAGAGAAGAGTAACTGAGACACCAGTGTTAAGATAAGATAAAATATAAAAACGTATATTAATTTTAGATAGCAGTTTTTATTCTTTCCAAATTTCTCTGATAAGAATTCTCTGCTGACAAATAACAAAATATGACTATTTATAATTATAAATTTATAAAAACTGTAACAGTTACTATAGTTCAATTTGGTCAAGAATGTATTTGGGTACACACTGATTTTGTAAAGATGTTTGTTTGTGTGGTCTGTGTGCTTGTTAATGTGTTTGTATCATTCTGTGAACAGCTGTTCCTCCTTTTATTTGAGCTCAAAAGTGTTTTTTTCTTATCATTTGTTCCTAATACAATTTGGGATATAGACTTAAAAGCATACTTTCTCCTAAGTTACCAGTCTAAGTGATATCAAAACTGGTGTACTCACAACAGGTCATCAAAAATTAAGATAATCAAACAAAAATTCCTTAGAGTGGGGAGAGATTATTGGACAGGACTCCAGTTGGTGGATGGAGGGGTGGGCAACCATTGTTCACTAAAAAGGTGCCCCCAATAATCTCCATAGTCTCTTGGAAGACACCCTATATTAAATTAGTCCTTGGAAAAGATGAAGTTTTTCAGAAAAGATTACAATAAGTAAACTCTTCGGGATGTTTAACAACTGAGGTTTGGAGACCAAAAATTAGAGAGATAGAGGGGCTAGGAGGATAACCAATGTTTTGACCCTAGTCCTCCAAGGTCAATGAGGACTCAGGACATAAGAGAACCTCTGCTGTGACATCCTATAACTAAGTTGAATCCCTGATTTTCTGATCAAGGGGATTACAAAACCCAGAAGAAAATGATTCAATGACGTATAGTGAACCTAAAGAGAATCATCTAGAGAGGAAAAGAAATCTCTCAAGCTTTCTCAGAAAACGATTTGACCAAGCTATGTCTGTGACTCATGCAGATGGCTGACAATGATAGAAAATCTACGAGGTTCTGTACAGTAGTTCTTTGTTATTTTGTGATTTGTCTTTAGCAGACTCACTGTTTCATGGGTTTTCAAAAAATATTAATCTAAATTATTTATCATGGAATTTTGCTGTATCATAGGATTTTACAGTACCATACAGTATATGTATATTGTTAAAATTACATAAGTTTATGAGTTTAGAAAATGGTTCAGAACATTAGAAGCATTTTTTAAGTGTGGAAAAGGTTTACAAGAGGGTGGGGTTTATAAAGCCATGAAGTATATATAAATACTAAAATAAATGTAACATTGCTACTTTGCTGATTTTCACTTATCACGGGTATACCTGGGACATAAGCTCCATGATAAGTGAAGGACCACTGTACTTGGTTCCAAGGTAAATTCTGAGGAGATTTAACTGACCTTGATAGACAGCAAGAAGATACTTTTACTAACACAGGTCTCACTTTAATTTGGCCTTAATCATCCAGCAGAAAATTATAACCACAAAATGTAAAAAAGCAATGGTATAGTAATTTGCTAGCTGTAAAAGATTCAAATCACTAACAACTTCTGATCATTGCCAGCTGTACTGGTAACTCACTACTGTTGGGCTATTGGACTATATAGGATTAACTTGCTGTATACAGGTACCAAAAATCTTTGAACTGGTTATCTTTAGCCTACACAATTAAGTTGATCAAGAATGAAAAGGTCTTCTAAAGAGTTCTCCAAATACAGCTTCTCCAACTGCAACTGAACACCTATCATTCATACAACAGAATAGTAAAGGGAGAGATGTTGGAAGCGGGTGAAGCTGAAAATTGGTCATACATGTGAGGGCAGGACAAGGCCATAGTGCCTAGATCAAACTACCTCAGTCTTGAAAAAGGTATCCTGTCTGGACAATTTCAGACATTAGTTACTAGGCAACCTGCTTTCTCCTAATTCTAACTTTGCAAAGGCATAAATGTCCCTACTGTTGTTCTTTGGGTCCTTTGCCAGTCAGGCAAACAGACCACCACCTGAGCTCAGCTAGTATTTCTTGCTTTTATTTTCTAAATCCTCTTGCCATTTTCTCCCTGGGGACCACTGACAGGCCACCAAGTCCCTGTGAATATTTGTATTTTTTCAATGTACTTTAATAGCTTAAATCAACCCTTAATACTTTATGAAGGTCACTCTTAAAAATTTCCCAAAAGGAAGTCTACATTTTTTATAACTATGTAAATGAATGTAATCTTACCTCCCATTTTACAGCAAGCACAGTGATGATATACTTCCCTAACTTAATAATATGATACTTTCCCAGTAATTCATTGAGAAACCAAATCTTTTGATTGTGTAGTATACTTTTCATTACAGTATATTGCTTTCACAGAATTATCTCAAAAACATTGGAATAGGAAATTATCCTATTGCATGAGGATGAGATTGAGGACAAAATTATAACGATCTATCAGAGTTTCTCTGCTTGACATTCAGCTCAGAGGAATGCAGTGGAGAGGACAGAGTTCTTTTCTGGGGAACTCACATTCAACATACCTTAGGAGTAATCTGGAGGCGAGGAGATAAGCTTTAGAGACATTCTCTTATGTCAACGGGCCATTTTGTTCTTTTTGAATTTACCATTTCCTGGAAAAACTTTGGACAGATCAAGAAACTGGAGAAGGAGCAAAGGAATGAGCTTCTGGGTCCTCATGTACAAGCAGATTCAGTGTCATAGCTGAGCCTACTTAAGCTAAAAAATGATGGCCCAGGCTAAGTGAAGGAAGGGCATCTGTGTATTATCCAAACTACCCCTTTTTAATGTGTGAGGAGAAGAGCTTCTTGATGTGCTAAGTGGCTAAAGTAGAAGCAGGGCAAACTAACTGAGCTTAGCACGATGTCATCAGCCTTGCTTTAACTCTACCTGACTTCCAAGAAGACTGGTTATCTCCTGGTAGACAGAAAGCCATGGCCCAGCTATGGATACTTATCCTTTCCTTCCTGGTGTGTGTGCTTTCCTATAGGACATGGGAACATTTGCTTTCATTATTCTGAACTTTCCTAGACAGGGCTATCTCATCCAGAGCCTCCTAACCATTTCCATCACTTCCCTGGGCAATACCTTTTAACTGCCTTCTAATCTTCCCTCTAATTCCAAGAAACCGTATTTCCTTTCTGTTTTGCTTCTTGCTTTATGTTAGGATGGGAATTCCAACAGGACCCTCAGTCCCATTTGATTTTTGTGTTATGGCTTGTGTCTAGATGTTCTCCCAAAGCCTCATAGGTGAGGCTTTTCACAGATGTGCAATGTTGGAATCAAGAAAGAGAGGCTGGGATTGATTCATGTTGTAATGTTAGGATTAAGGATGTGAATGCTACCTGCCCTAAACTGGATACAATATAAGGGACAGAAGGAGCTGCTGTAGTTGTTGATTGTCACTCACTGCTTATAGCTTGCTGATTTGCTGTCTTCTACTTGCCATTTTAAGTGTTACTTAACAGCTCCTGTGCTCCTATGTCTAAGCATTCTGTGATGTCTTCATTGACTTGGTTGGTATCTAAATAATAGAGATCCCAGTCATCTCTTTAATAATTTCAGCACTGAGATGGATGGGTGAAGTACATCCATCTACCCACCAGAAGCTGATTTTCCCACTCACCCAGTCAGCCAGTACTGCTTTGGTGGCCTGTTCCTGACTGTACAATTCTCATGTACTTTTTTCCCAAGTGGTGGGCCACAGTGGTTAGAGAATGCTCATTGCTCTGGAACCCAGATACACCGTAATAGTTGGACTTCTCCACCAGGTTGCAGTGTTGCAGGATCATCTCCACTGGAGTCATAGGATGTGCCAGCTTCTGCATTTGGATGCAACTGCACAAGATGGTGTCCACCCCTAAGTTGGGTCCTGGGACAATGCCCAGGGCATCCAGCAGCCTAATGTACTTGTCTAAGTAGATTCTCTACATTAATTTGGTGTCCCCAGAAATGGAATCCCTCAGTAACATCCCCTCAATAATAGAAAATAATGAAAAGAAGTGCCCTAAGATTGGCTGTTAAATCTTATTTCTTTGAAATAAAAATCCTTTCACTATGCCTCATACAACATATACTTGCTTACTGTAAAAATCAGCTCTAAATTACTTTTTAGATAAACTGATTACTTTTTTCAAATTATCAAATTAGTATTTAAGGAAGAAATAACATGTGCATCATTTTTTCAATAACACACAGCCTTATTTGCTAGTTGAATTCATGCAGACGACCTGAAATACAAGCACACAAAAAGCACATTTATACATAACACAGACCACCATCACCACCAGCTATTCGATTATGACATAAACCAAAAATACACACACATACACACACACACACACACACACACACAGACCCTTATAAACAAACCACTATGACAGAGGTCTCTTACTGCCAGACAATTCAACACAGTTATTTCTAACGCTCATCCCACCACCACCTCTTCCCTTCTGGGTCTGAATCCAGGGACTTCAGCTACGTTACTGCCTTTTTTTTTTTTTTTTTTTTTTT
>NDGN011476628.1:0-22030 GCA_002564285.1 Tympanoctomys barrerae
AGCTTAGGCAAGCATGCAGGGACCTCGGTTCAATCCCCAGCACCACATGCCATGCCAGCCCCATCCCCAGGGTTGGCTGAGCTGACCATAAAAAAAAAGAAAAAAGAAATAAAGGAAACATTAAAAAAAAAAAAGAAACATCTTATGGATCTTAACTTCTGTATTCTATTTGAGGGTTCTGATTCCATTAACTTTTTGGCAACAGTGTCCTCTTGCTGCCTCATATGCTAATAACCTCCAAAGCTCCTCTAAGGACATAGGCTGGTACCAAATGCTCCCAGCGCAGAGAGCCAATGCCACTGCTCTTTGGCACTTGGTGGGTGATATTCTCAAGCAGAACTAAATATTGTACTCATATGCACAAATGTGTTAAGTCACCACCTTAGCAACAACAGAAAATTGGCTGGATCCAATTTAATGTAATTATTACAATTTTACATCAAATACTTTATGTCAAATATGAAATTATAAAACAAGAAAGGAGCAAAAACAAAGTCAACATTCTGTCACATAAATATTTTTCATGACAAATTAAAACAGTAAATCAATTACATTTTGAGTGGCATTTTCTTTTACACTTAGATCACCGGGAATCCGTAGCCTCTGACCCAAACGCACACGCACAGTGCCTCATAATTCCTATGGGCATGTCACACGCATTCTGAGCGCATGGATATTGCTGGTCTTTACCACTTTCCTCATGTCTTAGTCATACACACTTGGCTCCCAAAAACACCATAAAATATTGATGGAAATTACTAGACCTACAAATACAGCAGTGGACATAAATCTTTTATCAGGGTGACAAGTGAGTACCAGAAGTAGCTTTACGCACTCAGCCTCCCACAGAATCTTCATTCGTTCACAGTTTAGTCAACAGTTATTACCGCAAAGTGAAGCCATCTAATTCACTAAAGGAATCAGAGACCCTTGTGAGAATGAACTGTGGTCTTCCACTGACCTCATCGGCCACAAAGTTCTCTTTAGCTCCCAACCCAGCCCAATTTCAAATCAGCAGAGGAAAGCATAGTGTCCAAAGACTTGCTATTACAAGGAACAACAGACAAGGAAGGAAAGAGTCCTAGGTCAGTGACATTGTCAACATTCTGAATATCCCCAGAATTGTCAAAATGTCTCTGTGAGACACAAAAGCCTTGATATTTTGCAGACACAAATTTCAACCAGTGGTCAATGTAGTATTTATACTTATTCTTTTTTCTTTCTCTTCCAACTTTTATACCTGAAACAAAAGTTTCAAATTCTGTAAAATGTGTTTTGTCACATCCCACGTTACAAGATTTCAGATAACAAACAAAAGGGAACATTCATCCCAAGTAACTTTGGACAACCAAATTGAGTTACACAGCAGCATTTGAGCACTTGGGGGCGGGAAAGGATTAGATGTGCAAAGCCTTCCCTTCTGAACCATGCTCTCAGCCTCAGAGCTCTGAAGGCCTGACTCCTGCACACTGGCTATTGCCACTCTGAGCAGGAGGCTCCCTGGGAGGACTGCCACCACCAAGGCTTTTGAGCGCTGCTTAGAAAGTCACAGGCGTTTCTGGGTCTTCTATCAAAGCCTCCCCTGATGTTGAAAAAATTCTGCTGAAGTTGGGGAATCTTTACCCTTAGACTATAGTGTATAGAATTCTGCTAGCTCTCTGGTATAGTTTATTCTTAGGTGTCCCCTCAAAGCCTCAGGTGCCCTTAAGTGGGGCTTTGGGAAACAGGTTGGACCATAGGTACATGGTACTGGGCTATGGGCACGATGACCGGGTTAGTTTACTGAGTGATTAGGCACAGTTCTGGATGTAGGTGATGGGAAGGCCACCCTGGGCACGGGCAGCACTGGCCCACAGGCTTGTGGCCTGGATGGAATAACAAGGGACAGGAACATTGGTGGCTGGCTTCATGCTTCTTCATGCCTGCTCTCCCTGGACCGTTTCTCCTCTGCCATCCTGCCCTACCGTGGAAAGATGCAGCCAGCCATGGACTGAAACCTCTATAAACTATAAGCTACAAGCCTTTCCTCGCTTACTTTGGGGGTGTCGGATATTTTGTTCAGCAATGAAAAAGTAATCAAGACACGCTCTCAGGATGCCCGAAAGAGCAGACACACAGAGGGGTCTCTGGGCCACTCCTGCTGAACCTATAAACCTGTCTCTCAGGCACGGCATACTGCTTAAGATATTTATTCTACTCAAATGATGATGGGAATATGTACCTGAATGCTCACCCTTTCGACAGTATTTCAAGAAGGTGTTTTCAGTTTATTAGATTTACATTTTTTTCAGAAATGACCTGTGGTTCAGTTTCTCTATTACCAGAATTCTAGGTATTTTCATAACACATGCTTGGATAGATATTATTCTAAAGTAAAACAATGGTGATAAAAACTCCCACCACACAGAAGTAAAAATAGCCACGTTTATTCCCTAGAACTAGATTCTCCGACAAATCAACTTCTGAAGCTTCGGCTCAGAAAGAACATTGACTAGTTTAAATGATAGTGATAATAAGAATACTCGGGTCACAGAGAACCATGCACTTCAGCACTTTCTTATGTATTTAGTACAGGGTCTACAGGGTCTCACCACACAGATTGGACTCGTAGTGATCTTCCTGTTTTTAGCCTCCCAAGCACTGGGATTATAGGCGCGTGCCACCATACCTACTCTCAATCGCTGTCTCAGCGCATGCCAGGGGCGGGGCCAACACAGTATGCCAGGAATCAAACCCCAGTCCCTGCGCTTGCCTAAGCAGGTGCCTTAGTCTGCTGAGCTATATGCGCTTTTCTTGAAAGCCTCCTTTCCTACTTAAATTTAGCCAAGGCATTAGGAAAATACACATTGCTAATACTCTAGCTTTCAGGTTCCAAGGTCCTTGATTGGATTGACAGAATTATAGAATTCTAGCCCAGGCATGATGGGTGTTCCTGCAATCCCAGCTACTCAGGAAGCAGAGGCAAGAGGATCACATAAGCCCTAGGGTATGACACCAGTCTGCCCAACGCAGTGCCATCCTACCTCAACAGAACAAAGCCTGAACAAGCTAGGATCACAGAATTTTAAACAGGAGTGTGTTTCTTAGAAATTAGAAGGGGACCAAGACACAGAGAGAGAGAGAAGCAAAGGGGAATGAGCTGTGTCCCAACTGGCCACAGTGAAAGTGATCACTGGACATTGCAAAGATATACTAATAAATATAAAATTAGAAAAAAAGAATTTTAAGATTGTGATGGAATCAAGCAATTATTTAGCCTAATATTCTTATTTTATACCCAAAAAATTTGAGGTGATTATTTATATGGGTACCCAGACACAACTCAAAGTATAACAACATAACAGTACATGCACACTGAGGCTTCTAAGATACCTAAAAATGTGTTCCTAAAGTCACAGAAACTGGTATTGCCTGCACCTTCCACATACACGATGCCTGCTAGCTCATGGGCTACTGAACCCAAACTTGCCTTCAGAACCTCGGACTCAAGCAGAGGGGAAAGAAAGATGCCAAACCAATCAGGCTCTAAGCATCTTTGAGGGGGCTTTCCCTCAGCCCCTTTCACACTGGCAGAGTACCATCACCCAGCAAGTATTTTTGAATGCATTTTTCATAGGTGTATTGGCTTCATGTGCTGCATGGTTGAGTGAATGAACAAATGAATGAATGAACGAACAAACGAACGAATGAACAAATGCTCAGAATACCAACGCAAGGGTGAAAACTGGTGAGAAACTGGCATCGCAGATGCCTGCAGTTGAGTTTCAGGGTTTCTCTGCACTTGGATTCATAGTGGTTTGTCACCACAGTTGTTATATGAAATCCTCACCAGAATAGGAGCCACCTTTAGAGTTAATATTCTGAATGCTCAAAGCATGTGCTGGAAGCACCGCAAGAGCAGCACGCCTGTGGGAGACCTGCCTACGCAGGGCTTCTCCTACCTGTACCATCACTTGCATGCCCCTCTTCCATTTTCCACCTTAAGCTTATCTTCCCAGAACACCATACAGAGACCCCAACTAAGTGCTCCTCTGTTGACCCAAACAGATCCCCACATACTTTCCCAATGTTCCCAGTTCTGGCAAAGAGAGAGAAACACTTAGACATCTCACCATCCAGATGATCCACGTAACAGTACACGTCGTAAGTTTCCAGAGGAGAACGGAATCCATAGGTTCTGACTCCTTCCTTCCCCATCATATCCCCAAAGCAGCCTTCTCGGGGAACTCGGATCGGGTACCTGGGAACGTGAAAGGATTAGTAGGTGCCACTTCCTTCTCATTCCCAAGTGATCAATCCCAGCACGTGAAGCCCAGGGATCTCACCTAACAGTCTGATCAGACAGCCAGCCAGCATCACACTGCTCAAAGCCATCTTCATAGGCAGCAAAGAGCTGCTCTGGGGTTGCTATGACAGCCCCAATGTCCACACAAGCCTTTTGCGCAGCCTCGAAGTTGAGCGTGTACCTGCTGGTGGATGCCCTGTAGTGAAACACAACCCCTGCAAACACAAGAGCAAACGATTACAAGTGTATCAATTTCCCCTGGACTGTGCAAAACTTCTCATTAGAGAAGCATACCAAATCAACTGGCAATAGTAATGACAATGTCCTAATCACTTTATTATACAACAGTCGTGTTCACTTGCGGAGCTCCCTAAACCCCTTTCACCAAGGTATCCCACTCTGCTCCATGAGAACATTTTCTAGCTGGGAATTTTATGTTATCACACTCACACCTCAAGGGAGACTGAAGCCACTAAGTCCCTAGTGCAGTTTACCGTCCTAATTACAAGCAGTCCTCGGGCTCCATTGGGCACACTGAGCATCTAAATGGAGCAGGTTCTGCTGAAAAGACAACGGGTTAAGGGAGCCACAAGGCCAGCACCTCCTTCCTGAACATTTGAGGCAGGACCAGCTCAAAGAAGAGCATGAACTAGTGATCTATCCCTCAAAGTGTGTAGTAAGGCCACTTCCTCCAACACCAAATACCGGAGACTTTCAGAGCAGTACCCCAGGTGGGAGGCTCACAGCCTGTACATTACAGAAAAGGCTTTCTCCAGCACTGACTTGTTCCCAGTCAAGCTCTGCGAGCTTAATTTCCTGACCCATAAGGTAGACATAAAAATTACCACTTTTTTGATTGATCTACACATTCAATTAGGTAAAGGATAGAATGTTGGGTAGTGATCCAGGTATTACTCAAATGTTTATCATTTTTGCTGTACAACTAACATAAATTAGGGTCCCTGCCAGGACACATGAAATGTCTCCTTTTTAATCCAAAGAAGATCAGAAATAAAACTCTCCACCCTTTTGAGCAGGAGCAAAGTGTCCTGGATCTTGCCGAAGACTCCACACTGCTGCATTTTATCATCTGGTTAAGCTCGAGGTTCTGAGCTGCAGTCCAGGGCCAAGGATTGTCCAACCAGGAAAGAAAGAATAAGATGGAGCTTCAGGACCTGGCTTCTCTTCGCATTTGAGCAAAAGGATTCCATTTCTAACTGCAGCAAGTATCGTGACTCATTCCACAAGACATCAAAGTCAGTCTAATTAATATGCCACAGAAATGGCCAGAAAATGGCAATTAAGGCAACTGGGCCATTTGGATGAAATTGTATTGAAGCATATCACTTAAAAGAACTTCTGTTGTTATTGCTGTCATCTGGAGAGAATTCTGGTGTCTAAGATAACGCGTTACTCTCCTCCTTTTTATTCTAATGATTTCCGGGGATTTCCAGCAGTCTGTCCTCCCAGCTTGACTTCCAGCTGTCCACCTGTCCTCTGCACAGCCCTCCTGATTGTCTTTTTCTACCAAGACAGGTGTGGGCCAGGGGGGGCAGAGAGCATTTCCGAGATCATCACTTGCAGTCCCTGTCAACGGAAGAAGCCCTGCATGGCCACCAAGCACACACCCTGGCAACTCACATCCATTTGTCCTGTTCTGACCTCTTACGAGTTAAAACAATTACCAAGTGCCAGTTTCTACCTGCACAGATCTTCACACTGCCAGGGAGTGTGTGTGAGGCCATGTGCTAAGTATGAGAGACAGCTTACGTTGAGTGTAAGGCTCATGCAAGAATCTCCTTGCTTTTCGATCAGTTGAGTGTTGATCAAAGCCCCAAATACTCTTCTTGGCAATTAGAAAGCTCTCCTGAGCACTGAAGACTGTTACTAAGAGGCCAGGGGGCATCCAGAGCAAGGCAGGTGACATCACTCTGGCTAAGTATCTGCAATGGTTGGAATAATCTGAAGCCCCCATGTGGCTAAGGAGATTAAGTGGAGAATTTGCATTGTTTCAGAGGGGTAGGGGCAATCCCATTGCTAATTCTTTAATGATGAAAATTTGTAGAATTGTCAAACTCCTTTGGGGACTTTTAAAAGAGAGAACTACATAATATGATGTTACAATCTTAGGTAGCTACAGGGAATGCTGAAAAAGTTAGGAGAACCCAGGAAATGCAGTAGATCCAGGACAGCATAAAACTAGATAGAGAGAAACAATAGTATTGGAACATAAAAAGATGCTCAGTAAATTACTTTGCTGCATCTGAAATTCAGGGTATTTCCTTTTGGCTAAACAAGAAAGAGTTTCAATAAAATCCTTTGTATATATTTCTGAGAGGTAAATATTTTATAGTAAAAGGGAGGGTTGTAAGAAAATCTGTTCCATCATGTCTGGGTTTAGAATTCTGCTTAACAACTTGCCAAGGCATTCAGCTTCCAGGAGCTGAGGCATTATGGCTGGGCCCAATTAAAGCAATTTTTCTTTGCTTTGTCTCCCAACTGAAATTCAAGTGACATAAACCACCACTGAAAAGGGGGAAACTAAAACATCTCAGTGCAAGACTCAGTGGATACCAACTGCTGTATTAATCTTGGAATTTCTTAACTGAGCTTTTGCTTTGAACCAACTTCAGTATGTGTTGGGTCCTGTAGTTCTTCTGGACACTGCGGTACACAACATGTTACTAAGAGTCATATGGGTTGGTACAAGTTAAGATGAAATTTACATAAAAAACTCAAAAACTGTAATAATCACTACTAGAATGCAAGAAAGGGAGGAAGATTGTGTGTGTGTATTTGTATGTTTCTATTCATATACACACGTGCAGACACACATATGTAAAATTAAAGTGAAATGTACATCAGCATGTAGAGTCTTACAGATTAATTAATAAATCTCAGTACTGAAGTAATGATGACCGAACTAATAAGTTTTGTGGTATTCAGTATTTCCAGAAAGAGTTATGACTGAAAAAGTCACTGAATGTTTAAGTTTTTAAGAGATGTTCCTACTGTAAAAGATTCTTCCACAGGAATCTCCCTCAAAACGCCTCCTCCTGGCTCCAAACACACTCGCTCCAGACACTTTATGCCTATCTTGGACTCCTCAGCCCCGAGCATCTTTACCGGATACGATTACAGCACCTCGAATGCACTACCTGGGCCATCCCCGGAAAGGCCGCGCCTACCGACATGGCTGTCCTCCTCCGGCCTGTATTCACCAGGACTGGCGCCCTGTGACTTCGGGCTCTTTCCCAAAGTGAAAATGATCACAAAATGTCAAAGTGGTCGAGTGGATCAGGCAGCCATGACGGTACTACTAAAAACATGAAAGTAAGATTCCAAAAAATCTCATGGATGCAGCCCACAAACATATGAATGGAAAAAGAAAGTGCGATATTTACACATAACGGAGTACTACTCTGTTCTAAAGAGGGATGAACTCGAGCGTGAGCAGGAAGTGGGTGCGCATACTGTTAAGTGCAATAAATCTGCCATACAAGCTTAAGCTGCAGTTTTTCTTATATGAGAAATCCAAAGTACAACGTAAAAAAACACAAATAAAAGACGACAGAAAACAGGAAGTCAGATCTTTTGCAAATGGGAAGATGAGCAAGAGATGGCGAGGGAGAGGAGAAGAGAGATGAAAAGAAAAAAAAAAAAAAAAAAAAAAGAATTAAAGACATGGGTGCCAACACCCCGTAGGAACATAATCAGTTACTGCACACATGGACTGACAAAATAAAAATTGAAGTGGCAAGAAGCCTGTTGAAACAAGGGGGCATTTGGAGAGGCGCAAACAGCAGTGCCCATGCCTGTTAAGGTGTCCTGACTTGATGTGACAGGACCCAAACGTCACTGTGCTGCACTCAGGTGGCCCTGTGGGCAACAAAGCCTGTACCACTGCGCAGCTGCAGCAGGGAACCCCACTTGTCCGCCCTGTGTGTCCACGCCCTGCACCCAGGCCACGCCCCAGCCTAAGCCACGCCCTGCAAAGCCGCGCCCCACACCCACGGGCTGCCCCCCACCGGGATCCTCACCGTCCACTGACAGCTCCACGGCTGCCTGCGCCGCCTCCACGCCCAGCAGCAGGTCGCAGCGGTACCGGCCTGCATCGCTGGCACGCAGGTTTCCCAGGCTCAGGGACGCGTCGCCTGCCGCCGCGGGGTCCGTGGGCACCGACACGCGGCCCTGGAAGTCCGGCCCCACCTTGACGTGCCCGTCCTGCGCCACCAGCACCGTCGTCTCGCGCAGGTCCCGTCCGCTGCGGTCGACCTCGATCTTCGACCACTTAACGCGCAGGGTCTCGCCGGCGTGGGCCACTGGCCGCGGCGTGGGCGGCTCAGGGAAGTGACAGGGCAGCACCACGGTCCCGGCCAGCGAGTCCCGCATGGCCACCAACGCCACACCGCTCCCCGTGGGGCCTGCGAGAGAAAGGCAGTTACAGGGGCGGCCAGCTATGTGGGCAGTCCGGCCTCAGCCATGTCCTCAGCCACGTCCACACCAAGTCCAGTCCACACCGCCTAATACTGTGCCCCAGTAGACACTCAGCATGCAACTCATTTCAAACAGTGCAGCTTAATATTTAACATGAAAAAAGGGTGAGCAAAAGGAGGGAGAACCCGCTAGGGTGAGCCCCCAGGGAGGGTAGGGTAAGCTCAGAGGTGCAGCCTGGCACAGGGGCTGGGTGACACCCGAGAGGGAGGAAAGGAAAGCAGAAGGGAAGGGAAGAAAGACCCCAAGGGGCCCAGGCTAGCAGCAGGGCACGCCAGGTCCGCGGGTGTGACAGCCTGCACCCGCTCAGGACAGCACTTGCAGGGGAAATCATGCTCACAGGTCCACCACAGGAAACGCTGGGGAAGTTAACTGCCGCGTTACCTTGGAGGAAATGAACAGAGAATCGGCAGAACAGTGAGAATTTAAAACAAAAACAAAAATTGCTTCAGGGGCCTGGACCCAGGAACCTGACATCTGAAGGGCCCCTTGGGCCACAGGCCTGCCAGACTGCAAGGAACCCGCTGGGCTCACTGCTATGGGGCACTTTCTCTTATTGCCTTCTGGGGAGGAGGCTGGCTTTGGGTCCCCTACCCTCTGAAAATATTTCTTTTCTGTGTAAGCCCTTAAACGTTTAAATACGGAGAATACACTGACCACAGCCTAACAGCACTGCATGGAAAGGGACACATCCCGTACCCCGCCACCCCATTCCCTCACCCTCCACCCCTGGCGCGTGCCTGTAATCCCTGCACTTGGGAGGCTGAAAAACAGGAACAATCACTATAGTGATTGTTATATACCTGAAAAACAGGTCCAATCTGTATAGTGAGACCTCATAGATCCTGTACTAAATACATAAAAAATATATCATATATATATTAATAAGTGTTGTGTTATGATAGAAATCACTAATTTGTTCCAACATTACAATGTTCATTGCTGTCATGCCTGTCCAGGCATAAGATGCTGTGCAAAGTTGAATAAAAATAGAATGGGGTGTGCTATGTACCATAGCAAGTTACTGCTTAAAATGCTCCTGAAATCGTTCACATTTTGTAAAATCAAGGTGATACCTCACTTTCAATCTTCTGTGGCTTTACAAAGATACAGAAAACTGTAATTTAAAGCTCACCCTTGGGGCAAAAGGGATCCCATCTATACTAAGGATGTTCCACAGAGGCAGCACCGGCTCCAAGCTGACTAGGGACAGACCTGACAGGAGTGCATATCTGACCCACACAGTGAAGCCCTGTCTCAAAAAAACACCAAAAGCAGACAACACAAAAGTAGAGGTGAGAATCCTGAAGTTGAAAATGTCACCTAATTTATAGTCATCATAGGTTCTAGGAAACCTCATCTTCCTTCCCGAAGAATTAGGTACTACAAAGAAAAGTCTTAACCACAGATAAAGCCCTGATTTCTTGATGGAAAAATAAACAGATTTACTATAAACTTTAGTTAGGACAAAGCATGAGACTTTACCATCTCCTTAGAAAATTGCCTTTGATAATCACCTTCCGATAGCTTCATATTTATTGCTAAATTATTTTCAGAATTCTAGGTGTGTGAGACAGATATGAAATTCCCCCTAAGTCCATCCCACAGGGAGGTTTCTGAGATGCAGTACATTACCTAACCACCGTCCTGTAATGAAATGTTTTCACAATGATGTCAAAAGGCAATTTCCTAAGGGACTGTTTATTATTATAATTAAAAGCTTTGGTCGGATATAAATATATATTCCTGTAAAATCCAATCTTACCAATAAGATTAACAAAAAGCTGTGTGGTCAAATCTTTTGTTTTATTAAATCTTGGATCTTAAATCATGAGGTCACAAGCATTAAACTCACTAAATCTAAATATTTTAGGAAGAAAATGCAGCCTCTACTGTGTAGGACCTTTGCATTTTTTTTTTAAACCTGCTACTTACAGGAAGCTCTCTGGACTTCTGACAGTGCAAGTCATAAAAGGAATTCTAACAAAAGTGTTCGCTGTTCCCACAAGATAGTCTATGGCCTAAGAGAACAGTAAGAGTGAGCGCTCTGGAAATGAATGATCAGTCGCCCTTCATCCTGTCAATAGATCCTGCGGGGCAAGGGTGCCGTAGACTGCATCTGCACAGGTCAGTCGTTCACACATGCACAGACCCTGGCCAAGTAAACGTCAGACTGGCATCGGGAACGTATCACTCCCTTGATGAACATCGCTGTCCTCTCATTCATTCACTCATGACTGTCCCTGGCTCCATAGCTCACTACATGAGGGATAATAAGAGCTATATCAAGGCTGAGTAATCAGTGATGGGGACAGCTTATAACCCAATGTAAGAGTGTCAGTAAGGCAAAGGTCTCCATATGTGCTAAAATAAAGCCAGGGCAAGGTACTCATGAATGCTGGTCATTGATCTCTTGGGCATCGAGTAATAAACAGAAAAAAAATTTTAAGACAACAGCTTATACTTGTATCCACTCAACAATTTACTGGTACGTATCTCATTATGAACTTGAAAACATTTTGATATAGATTTTATATTTTCAATTTTTGCCTTTCATAGGAAAAAATGTCTTCTTTAATTAGCTTCAAATTAATTACAACTTCTTAAGTGTGAATTTACAAAGAACAGAGCCTGATGTATAAAATTTACTGGGTATGACTGGCTATTACTATGCTTTTAGAAACACTATAAAGGAGGAGACTCCGTGTTGCTCAACTTGGATTTCACCGCATGAGCTCCTTCTTTAAGTGCAAAGTCTTCACTTACATGGACAGATGTCTGCTGGCGTCCTCCTCTATGATGCCCCTTCCATTACTGGCCACCCAAGCCCACTCCCCTTCCATGCCGCTCTGCAAAACCGCTTTTCTCTGGACCACCTTGTCCTTTCTTCCCTGCGTCTTTACTTTTACCTCCTGAGAGCTGCCGGGCTGGACCAGGCTGCAGGCCCTGCCGCGTTTGTTCACCCCTTCCGTCAGAAACCCAGGAAGCGTGCCACAGCTCATCAGCCGCGCTGCATGAAGGTGAGAGAAAGCCCTTTTCCGGACTGCTCAGAGAGAAAACATGAGATAACAGGAGCGTGGTGTGGTACTCAGGACAGCGCAGGGAGGAAGGGCACGTGGTAGCAGCGCAGGGCTCTCCCGTGAGCTAGAAACTCAACTCGAATATTTCATGGACCAAAACTCGCCAGCGCTTCCCAAAGTCCTGGGAATAAATCTGGCCTTTTTCTGAGGCTGGTAATGTCCTGGACAGACGTGGCGTGCACGAACAGCGAAGGGCATGCGTGCCTAGGGCTGCGCCCTCACCCAGCTCTGCGGCTTGCTCAGCGCCTCCGCCCTCCGTAGGACCCTGCGTGGGGCAGCTTCCCTGAGCTAACTGGGCTCGTCCAGCACAGCTCCTGTTCGCCCTAAGTCTTGTGCAGGTGCTAGGTGCTATTAGGTGGGTGCTCCTTACCCGGCCACCCACACCTCCTGTGTCCTCTTGATAGCGTCTGTATCAGCCACAGTGACTTCCTGTCGCTCAGAGACCCTCATCTCTCTCTAACCAAGGGCCGGGTCTTGGCAGACTGGCCACTCCGAGTCATCCTCATTTCTGCTGAAATGTTGCCTCTCCTACTAGTATCTCCCAGCCCAGTCATGATCTGTGACATCACTCTGCTTACTTCTCACCAGGGGTGACCGGACCCACATTGTTCCCGTGCTCGCGGCCTGCCTCCTATAACATGGGGACTAGGTTCAGCGAAAGCTGAGGCAGTGTATGGATGGCCCAGGATCCCGGGACACAGCAGAATGCCTGGCTCCCAGACAGTACTCAGAGAGGTACTGGGGACAAATGAGTGTGTGAGTGGGAGGATGGATGGACGGACAGATGGACGGACGAGCAGATGAATGACTGTGGAAATGACCAGATGGAGTGATGTTGACCTCACAACAAAACAGGAGAGGAGAGGAGCTGCAAGTGAAAGGAATCAAAAGGAGAAACCAGGAAAGGTAACAGCCTGTGTATGTGTGTTAGCTCACAAAGCTTGGTGCAGGAGTGAGGAAGAAAAGGTGGGCTGGGACGAGCTCGAGGCAGACGCACACAGGGCAGCTCAGCACTCCTTCCTTCAGATGTCTGAGTGTGCCTTTTCACATTAAATGATGAGCGGGGAATTTGAGAAGCATCACTCCTGGGTTTTCTTGCTTTTTCTTTTTTCAGGCAGGGTCTCCCTCTATAGTTCAGGCTGTCCTTGAGCTCACTACATAGCCCAGTCTGGCCTTGAGGATTGCTGGGCCTCACAGCAATCGCCCGGCATCACCCTCCCAAGTGCTGAGAGTACAGGTATGTGCCAGCTTGCCCGGCAACTTCTAGCTTCTCTTAAAGCTAAGAAAAACACTCTACATGTATTTGCAAGTTACTTTTAAACAAAGAAAAGGGAAGAGGTAAGTCCAGATTCTTATTGTCAACTCATTTTGTATATTCTTGACTCTTCACAACTTCCTAAGTGTGGGCCGGCCAGATAGCTCAGCAGATTAAAGCGCCTGTGTAGGCAGATGCAGGGACCAGGGTTCAATCCTGGGCATACCTTCGGGCCCTACCCATGGGGCACACTGAGACAGTGATTGAGACTGGGTATGCTGGTGCACGTTGTAATCCCGGAGTTTGGGATTTTGACAATAGGAGGATCACTAGGCATCTGTGTAGTGAGACCCTGTAGACCCTGTATTAAATACATTTTTTTAAAAAAAACTTCCTAACTGTTTAATCATCTTTCTTTTTAGAATTAAAGAAAAGTCTTGGGGAAGCAGTATTGGAAAAGCTAGAATGTTTACACACACACACACACACACACACACACACACCCCATGCCATGAGTTAAGGGGAACCTGAACATGACCGCAACCGCACTTGGAACCTCAGTGCTCTGTTCACTGTTTTATGTTGATTGCTTTAAAACCACTGTTTTCTGCCTTCTAATATTTTAACTAAGAATTTGCCTCACTGAGTAGCTGAGAAAATGTCAGTCCATGGCTCTAGAAGACCGCGGCTGCTTTCCATCCCCGAGCTCCCAGCCTGGTACGTCAGCAAGCAAAAAGAAACTGGTTTCCACACTCACCTTTATGCTGTGCCTGGGTTACTATTAAGGCTGAGCACATCCATAAGATGCTTCTGATACTGCTCAACATCTTGTCCTAGGAGTGAAGAAAAACAAAGTCAGTCACAAGCACTCAGCCTAGCAGCAGACCATCCAGTACTCTCACACGCTTTCTGTAGGACAGGCACAAGTAGCAACTTCTTGGCATGTAAAAACAGGAGGAAACTTGTAGTCGAAGTTATCTCAACCCTCTAATTATTAGTTTGAATCTCACCCAAGGCAGTAGTTACCAAAATAATCTCTGAATCTAATTTGGGGACCCACAACAATAAGGTATGGGTCAAAGCCAGAACTGGGAAGGCTGTAGGAAGAATGCTGAAGAAACAGCCTGAGTCACTAGCAGTTAGGATCTGATGGGCAAAAAAGGGACAAAGGAAAGTGACCCCAGAGTCTTTAACAATAAGAAACTGACAGTGGACAGAGCAGGAGAAGGTGAAGATGAAGAAGCAACAAAAAGATGGTGAATATAAGAAATTTGCTTCTAACAAGGTGCACGATATCAAAGCAGAGAAAAAGGAGCCCAGCAGGCTTTTCAGAGCTGACTCCACTTGGTTTCTGGCTGGCCGAGCAAACCAAACAAATGCATTCTAAGGAGTTGTTAATTACAGAAGTGGCCAGAGCCTGCCTTGAGTTGGAAAGCAGGACCAACAGTTTCCAACTCTCCAGAGCAAATGTTGAAAGGAACACCCTGCGCTGACTGCCAGGAAACCCCTCCCTGACTTCAGTCTTCAATTCATTGTGTGACATTTAACAATCTAAGCTCACAGTGGCCCCTTCCAGGGTGAATTTCTGTGATGCTTTAACGAGGAGGAGAAGCAGCCTAGGAGGTGGAAACCACTCCAGTGTATATCCTAAATGTCCCTAAACGGCCAGATCTTAAAGGCGGGGTCTTCAACTGGGTACTATTGGAAGATGCAGGAAGACAGGGGGACACCTGGAGGTCTTGGGTAACCAGGGGCAGTATGGGACATTGGTGTCTTTCTTCCCAGTCCTCCTGTGCTTCCTGGCCCCTGGAGCCAAGCAGTAGCTCTGCCGTATGCTTACCCCGTATGCTTACCCCGTGACATGCGTTCTTGCCATGAGCCACTACCAGCCACACATCAGAACCCCCCAAACGGGGCCAACACTGCCCCCTCTTTTGAGCTGTATCTCAGGTACTTACCATGGTTATACAAAGCTGACTAGCAAAGGGACCATCTAGAAACCAAACTGCCAACCTTGAAAATGGCAGATTCCTTAGTCTCCATCCTCACATCTTTCTCTGCTACACTGAACATTGGTCTATGAAAACCATTATGGGCTGGCTCCCAGGTAACCATTCTTCCTTCTTCCTTCTAAAAAAACACCCTGCCCAGTTCCACTCTATATCTCCCCTCTGAGTAACGTTATGCACCTTTAGGGGAACCTGCATCAAACTCCCATGCAAGGGGGTGAATCTGATACACTGAGTCAGTACAGCAGTCCATTCTCTTTGCCAGTGATCATTTTGGAACGCTGGTGGGTATAGAACTTGGGCCAACGAAATAAGGGAAAATCTCTTTCCTGGGCTGAGGGTACAAGTTTGCTGAGAAAGGTATATTCATCCTGAGAACCCAGGGCAAGGTGGCCACTTTTCTTCATCGGACAGTCATGGTAAGATATGTCTTCTTGAAATCATTGGGACTATCTTTTTTTTATTTTATTTTTTAATGTATTTAGGTACAGGGTCTCACTGTGCAGCTTGGACTCATAGTGATCCTCCTGTTTTCAGCCTCCCCAGCACTGGGACTGCAGGTGTGTACTACCACTTCCGGTCTCAGTGGCTGGCTCAGCACGCCTAGGGTAGGGTCAGTGTGGCATGCGGTGTTGGGGATCGAACTCCAGTCCCTGAGCTTGCCTAAGCAGGTGCTTAGTCCACTGAGCTATCTCACAGCCCCCGTTGGGTCTATCTAGAATGCATATGGGGATGAAATAGCTCTGGAATAAAGCTGAACACAACCCAGGGATGACATGACTTAGGTCCTGAAGCTATGGATCTCAAAGGGGCCATAACTTTGAACCTCCTTTCATATGAACTGATAGATGCCGTTATTGTCCAAACCCTTTGCTATAGTTTGGATCCTAAGTGGTCTCTAGGGCCCAGGAGTTAAAGCTCCACCCTGAGATTATTGCTACTGAAAGGAGGAGGAAACTTTAGGAGGTGTGGCCCGCAGGAGTTCTTAGGCAGGTGGAAGCATGCGTGCTCACAAGATCACAGGATCCCGCTTCCCCACATCCCTCCTCTGCCTCCTGGCCACGGGGTGAACACCTGTGGCTTACCACACACTCTGCCACGAGACCCTGCCTCGACGGACCCCAGGACCACAGGGCCACGTGACTGTGCTCTGAACCCTGCAGTACTCCACTAAAACTTTTCTATGTAGAAATCAATGATTTCATTCTAAACAAACATTCTCAAATGAAAATATAAAAATTTGTAACTCTAGATATTACCTGGAGAACAATTTTAAATGTAGTATACTTTATATTTTATATTTTTGATCTATTGGTCAATTAATATTTCCCAAGAAAAAGAATATATTGGGTAACCCTAAATAAAGCTTGACAGTCATGCTTGATATTTATCATTTCATCAGTAACATATGCCACTAGATTATTTAAAATACTAATTTGGAGCTGGGGAAATACCTTCACAAGGAGAAGGACCCGAGTTCAACCCTGGTACCACATGACCTGCTGGCCCTGGAACTGCAGGCGTGTCGTGCTGGCCACTGGGTTGTGGTGGCACACACCTGTAATCCCAGCACTAGGGAGGCTCAGGCAGGAGGATCACTATTAATTTAAAAATAAAATACTAATTTCAAAGTTCCATAATTTTTGGCAGTTCTGGAATTCTTATAAGATACTATAATAAGTTATTATGGCTTATGGGCTTACCTTTTACCTATATCTTCATGACACTATAATATTTTAGAAGAGATACAGAATCAATTTTCATAACCAAGATGAAAACTTAGGTTGCATCATAAACTGCTATTAAAAGTAATATATATGGGAACTAACTGAAACCAGATAAGCTACCTTTCTTCAGGGAAAATTATTGTCCTGTTCTTTTCCTTTCTTTTTCCAGAAAACTCTTAGAGCTAATTTTTTAATCTCTACTTTCAAACAACCCTGAATTCAAGTTCTACCTCCTGCCCTGAGACTCAGCTACTGGATACCTAACTCTTGGTCTCTAAACATCATTTTCTGTAGCTATTTGACACTGAAAGTATTTATTATTAAAGTGATTAGAAAAGCTGATAAGAGGTATACAGTGGTACACAGAGGTACACCGTGTCTAGTACTCAATATCATTACTAAGATTACCACTTCCGGCACTTCTTTCTACGGGTGCTTGCTCCTGGCTTCATGTCATTCATGTAAGCAGAAAAGTATTTCAAGTTCTAGACTGCGGCCTTAGCTCTCCGCTAGCACCGCAGTGCACAACCTGTGTTTCCGATAAATTGCACTCTACTCTGAATTATGTGCAGTCATATTTTATCTCCTATCAAACAATAGCTCCTGGAAGGCAGAGCTACGGACCGGTTCAATCACCGACTCCCACGCTATTTTACGTGCCAGATTTAGAGCAGACCCTGGCAGAACGGCAGCACCCCAGATCGCGAGGCAGCCAGGGCGCGCTGCGAAGTCCGACGCCTCTGAGTGTGGCCACGAGAAGCACACTGGGACACCTCCCGAGCAGTCCGGTGCCGGCCGCGAGCTCGTAACATCACGTATTAATCTGTGTCCAGAGTGCCAAATCTCCTAACCCAACCGATAGGAGACTGTGTGACCCTACCCGAGGAGCCGCCGTCCGCCTGCTCGTCCTGGCCTGCTCAGCACGGAAGTCTGCGTCTGGGTCCACACATCCCCTGCGTGAGAGGGCCTCCAGGTTCTGAAGGGAGGACGGCGACTCCCTCACCTGTACAGGCCTGCAGAGTGTGTTCATCGCTCGCGCTAGGACCACCTGTGAGACTCCGCTAGGGAAGGGAGTCAGCGCAGAGGAAGTGAGAGCAAAGTGATGAGGCGCGCTTGAGTCCAGGAGGTAAGTGCAGAAGCGGATTCGGAATAGTCCAATGAAACTTTGGCGTGTTCATCCCGACGCACAGATCTCTACCTTCTTAGGGAAAATAAAAAATCTAGCAAAGCTAGGTCCATGTCCTAACCAGCCAGTCACACGCAGCAGGGAGGCACAGCCCCTCCTTGCATCTCCCACGGAGGCCATCCGCCCACACAGAGCCCTTATCTATTTCCATCCTCGCCTGGGTCTGCAGGCTCTCGAGTGCTCAGCCCTGGAGTCGCAGGGTGCCGCTTATCTCGTGTAAATACATCGCGCTGCAGTTGCTGGCCCTCACAGCCCCAGCCACGCTTCCACTCTTTCCTCCAGCCGCACGCACGCACGCACGCACCTGTTTCACTTCTCTGATTTCCTCGAGGCTGCACCTGTGTCCTTGATAGGACGCACTGCCTGCCCTCGGCGGCTGACTTCTCCACGTGGGAACCCTTGGAAAACATGCTTCGTCTTTAGCTCCGCCCAGCCTCCATCCCCCACCCCCACCCCCCACCCCCAGCTCCTCCTATCGTCTGGCTGGTGGCGATAACGGGTCCCTGTGCAGGGACAGAACTGGTTAGACAGCAGCGCCTGGGCCTATATTTAGCCTCCCACTTCAAGAAAGTCAATGAGAAGAGGAAGAGGTCGTCACGAATCAAGGTGCAGCTGATGAAACCGTTCAATTGCCTGGAGACAGAAGAGACGAGGGCAACAGGACGGCAGCCCACAGAGCTGTCTGCACAGACTTAGCACCGGGATGGGCCGCCCCGGGGAGGGAGCCGAGGTTCCATTAAACAGATATTTAGTATTCTCCCTTGACTAGGGAAGCCCAGCTGCGCCTGGGGTGACCTAAGGACGCAGACATGACGGTTTTGTCTTCCACTCTGCTAATTAGTTCCCCCAGACGACCGCTGTCTAGGCGCCTGGCTCCCACGGCAGACAGACGGAAGGGGCACCGCGGAGCGCACGGCTCCTTGCTTCTTTCTCCCAAGAGGCACTGGCGGAACACAGGGTGCCGGCTCAGGGTGCCGGCTCGAAGCTTCACGACTCACCTCCCAGCGGTCACCAGGCCACGTAAATGTATCTCTCACCTGGGACTGGATTCCGACCCGGCCTGTCTGGGCTCTCTTGTGCTGTCCCTCAGCGCCGTTCTCCGCCAGGCAAGCTCCCCTCTGGTGACCTTCTCCAGCTCTGTCTCGTCATAGCACGTCTCACCTCCATCTATCTATGTGCTAGGAAGTCCTGCGCGCCCTAGCGGACAACCCAGGCCTGCGTCTGATGCTCTCTTCACTCCTGTGTGCGCAATGCCCGGACTCTCAGCAAATATTGGTTACAAGAATGAACGCACCCACTTTTACATAGTTAGTCTAACATTGTACAGTCACCGTTTTGCACATTATTTTCTTCACCTAAAATGCACGTTCCATCTCTTGGTGGAGGGAAAGGGGCTACAAACGGGCATGAAGATGTCCTGCGGACGCACTCCATGCAGAATGTGCGCCTCCCGCGCCCCTGATGTGAACTAACGCAGTGATGACAGCAGCAGCAAGGATACACATCCCGCATCACCAGGTGCAGCCCTCCCACATCACTTTCAGCAGGTGCAAAGCTTGCCATTGGACGGGTGTGATAGCAACATTCACTCAACCAGTTCCCCATGATAACCTTTCAGGTGGCACTCAACTGCTTACTATTAAAATCAATGCTTCCTGAGATCCTTGCACATTTATTTGTCCTGGGAGACATTTGTATCATAAGTGACAGACTTTCCCAGTAAAGTCGCTAGTTTCAATATATAGATGTGCACTTTAAAAAATGTTGGATGCTAAATTTTAAAAATCTTGATTGCCATATAATTTTCTAAAGATGAACCTGTCTTTATTTCCATATTATTTTCCGAAAGACTAAGTTTCTCTCTGACCCAACAGCAAAGGTGCTCCTGAAGGCATTGTTTTGCTAACTGCTGAGTGATAAAGGTGCAGCACACCACTGGCTGTTTTAATCAGCTTCTTTAATTATTAATGAAGCTGCACAAATCTTTGTATAATGAAAAAATATGTACACTTCCCTGTATACAAGCTGTATGTAAATTGTGGCTGTTTTAGGTATAGATAGGGTTTACGTTAATTACTGATAGTTCTTGGTATATCAGAATTATTATTGCAGATAATTTCCATGAATACTGCTTTCTTGTTGATCATTTAATTGTCACTTAGACTTATCAGTATTTTCTGGTATGGCTTTTGGCTTTACGTTGTGCTCAGCACAAGTTTCTTGCTTCCTAGCTTGTTTTTCAAAATCTGATGGTCTTCTCTAGTAATTTTTTTCCTAGTAATTTTTCAAATAGTATCATTCCTTCGAGTTCATTTGAATTCACTGTAATTTTCTTTCAGGATGAAAAATGAGGTAGAGATTGGTTCTTATTTTGAGTTGGATTAGTCAACTGTCCCAAAATTATTTATGGAATAGTCCTTATTTCCACTGAATGACCAAGTCATTTGTATCTATTTCTGGACTCTGTCTTCTGATCAATGAAACCAGTTTTTTTTTTTAACTGTATGCCTTAGGGCTGGCAAAGTAGCTCAACAGACTAAGCTCCTGCTTGGGCAAGTGCAAGGACCCAGGTTTTATCCCCAGTGCTGGGCCCGCTATGCCAGCTACCGAGACCGGGCGTGGTGGTGCACACCTGTAGTTCTGGCACTAGGGAGGCTGAGTCATGAGGATCACCAAGAGTCTGAGCTGCATAGTGAGACCCTGTACCAAGCAAATAAATAAATAAATACTAGATGCTGAGCACACAGACGCCTGTCTTCACTTGGTTGTCCCAGCTGGAATGTCCAATTCTAGCTTTCTGACTGCAATTCTCATGCTTGGAGCCAGGCTAAACCTTAAGAAATAGCAAATCAGTAATTAACCAGTCAAAAGGTTATAATTTGTTACATATTATGTTTATTATAAAATATATAATTTTACCTTAGACACATAAACATCTCTTAAAATTCTTAGAAGAACAAAGTAGGCTATCCATCAATAGAGAAATAAGTAACTGTGCACCTGCATTTGTACTTGCACATAGATGCGAGGTCTATCCAGGGACTGTAGGAAGCATAACTGGAAAATTCACTAAACCAAGACCTTTTGTACCAGCGGCTGGAAGACAAGCACTCTCAGCACACCGAGCAAGAAGAACTTAGTGACTCAAATGCCTGCATATACACATCTATGTGAATGAAAAGGAAGCAAAACCTCACTGATGGAGCTTGGCCAAGGTAGTTATCTCTGCTTCCTTCCCCTTGCTCTGATTCCAAATCAGAGTGCATACTGTGCAGACTTCCTATTTTCTGGTCGAGTAAGACAAGGAGCCTGGCAACAATCAGCCTCTCTCCTCCGAGAGCGAAGCACCTCCCACCTGAGAAGCAACTCCCACCTAAGCGTCCTAATCACCTTCCCAGGTGGGAGGAGGGAGAGAAGCCTAGCACTGCCATTCACACTTTCCACTACAGAACCATGGGCCTGGAGAAACACTCACTCCTCCTGAGAGCTCTGAGGCCCATATTAAACACAGTGACACTTGACGTTAGTCCAGCACTAAAGGTAACCCGAATGTTTAAATTCCACAAGGAAAGGGGGGCTTCTTCTTAGGACCCTGGGAGACAAAGCTAGCTGATCTTTGGGCCCTCAAAGATTGCCATGCTCAATTAGTTGGCCAAGCATTAACCACTGAGCCTTGAACCGTAAGAAGAAAATAAGAGAAAACCATCTGCAGCGCTGATCATCTTCATCTGATTAGCTCTGTAGACCTCCCCAAACAGATTTTATTAGTGGCTAAACACAGATAAATATCTTGGACAACAGATGTATCTACCTTCAATTTGCAAAAGCAAAGTGGAAATCTCTATCCATAAACATGCATAACCCTAGGTAGAATCTTTTCTCAATTCATTTTAAAAGCAGGAAATACTGGACCCAGGATGTAGCTCAGCAGCACACACCTGCCTGGCAAGCACAAGGTCCTGAGTTCCATTCCCACTACAAAAAAAAAAAAAAA
>NDGN011476630.1:0-14107 GCA_002564285.1 Tympanoctomys barrerae
GGAATAAGTGCTTCCCTGGCAAGCGCAAGGGCCTGAGTTCAATCCCCGATTCCACCAAAAAAATAAATGAATGAATGAATAAATAAATAAAAATAAATAAACTGAAGAAAGCAAAGGCACACAACATTATACAAAAGAAATATGTATGGTCTGGATGTCTATTTTTCATAGTCTTTTCTATTAATTCATGTCTCCACTTTTATTTCTTATTTACATTTAGAAAATAGGATCAGATAAATGTGGCCCATGTGCCATCTGAAGGGAACGATCGTAATGTAGCTACACTCAGTGAATTAAATCGATTCATCCAATTGAACACAGTGTGGTGACTTCACAATTTCAAAAATGAGCCACATCAACAAGTTCTTGTCCTAATTTGACAAATTAGTCAGTAATAATCACCAATACCTAACTTCTCTGACATGGATTGCCATATTCTAAATGTATTTTTAAACTTAATAATATTGAAGTTCTTAAAAATGATTAACTATAGCAGTGAGCAATATTAATTATTTTAATAGTGTTACTAAAGAATTAGAAAATGTAAAAAAATATTTCTCTAGATGCTCGGTATTATATCTGTTAATACATGCAGGGGAAAAATCTATTATCATATTATCAACATATTAAAATATTCATAACATTTTTTCAAAGTAGTTTACAAAATATTCTTGAGATGACAAGAAGATGAAAATAATTTTCCCATGATCAAAGACATTATTTTTAGCTTTCTACTTCTGCTTCTGCAAATGTTTGAAAGTGTATATGTTTCAATGTACTTGTTTAAAGGAAACAAATTAATAGATAAAAATTATTAAACAACTTCACAGATGGGGCAGGCTAAAGGTTAAAAGAGGGCATCCCCATGCAGAACCTGGCTGGGCCAGATGCTGAGGATACCCTGCTGGGGATGCTTAGCTGTCCTGGGCTGGGCTGGCCTCTTGGAGGAGAAAGCACAGCAAATGCAAATGTTGCTGTAGCCTGCAGTGAGCCGAATCTACACTACTCCTGTCATGAACAGCCCCAGTGCGAGGAAAAGGGCTTCACATGTCTGCTTGCTTTGTGTTATCTTGCTTTGCATTCGCTTCTTCACTGTTCCTGTTGCTTGAAGCTAAACTAATACTATACAAGACCTGGGGCTATAGGTAGTTTCATACATAGTGAAAGGGACATCTTTTGAAATTCCTGACCAGGATTAATGCCTGGGAGATAGTTCAGTGGCATAAGTGCCTGCCTCACAAGTGCAAGGTCATGAGTTTGATCCCCAGTAACACACACACACACACACACACACACACACGCAAATCTCTTATGGTATTTGGAACAACTTATATCACCGTGGATACTTTTCACAATTTCTCCAGTAATTCTACATTTTGTGGCATGTGTCTATGCAAAATATACTCCAACTTACTTCATCCTAAACACATCTGAAACATGCCAGACACATCTCTTGAATGTGCTTCTTTCAAAACACTACAATTACATGCTGTTTGGAGCTGTGGAGTTAATAAGTATTAAAATATTTTAAAACTAAACAAAAAAGTTTTTTTAGCAATGGGGTTTCCTATAAGGAAGGGACTACAGTTTCTGTGACTGTTTGAAGTGAGAGGCATTTGTACTGGAGGACCCATGACTGTTTCTTCACATGCTGTTTTGAAGGACAGGATTCTACTGAGAGATGCCTATTTAATGCATCCACTGTATTTCTGGAGGGAGGCTTTATTGGCAGCGTGGGCAGGACTGGCTTATCAATTCAAGGCAGCAGTGTGTAAGTGTAGTGGCTAATCTAAGGAAATATGGAATTTGTAAGAAACTTGAACTAACTTAACTCTGCATGGGTGGCTAGGTGAGAGGGTCTCTGCCTTCTCGTGTCTCTCAGCCAATGGCTGCCTTAGGAGTGTGCTTTGGGGTTTCGCCCCTCATTGCTTTCTGTTGATTAAAAAAGAGCAGTTCTGCATACACTGCACCACAAAGTTCATGAAGCCCTCCCTGCCTTCATGACTGGCGCAGAAGGCCCTGGAGTCTCTGAGGAAGCATCCTCGCTTCAGAACAATTATGGTCCTTACTGCTTTTCCAGATACAAGGCTGCTACAGTAGTTAAGGAAATAATGTATTCCAAGCAGCTAAAGTACATGGTAGTTTAAGAGTCTACTTATTGGTCTTAGCAACTTAACTGGTAAAACCTATCATTCTTTACAAAAGATAATATAAATTGGTTAAGGAGATAGCTGCCTGAGGTCTGGCAGAAAGTGCTTCTGCCACAAGAATGGAGTCATTTTTAAGTAGGTCTGCGGGAAAAGATGACACTGTATTTCTTATTACTCTTGCCTTCAAGTTCCATACTTTTACCACTAAGTTTGTCTTTAAACAAGTAGATCTTAGGATTGATAAGCCAAAGTGGTAAAAATTTCCAGAGCAATAATGATGATGAATTCTTATGACTTAGAGAAGCTTCCTATAATTGCTAATTTTAATTACAAGAAAAACTATATATGACTCAGAGAAGCAAACACATGCCCCCCAAAAAAGTTTGATATAGAACGAGACTGAAAAAGTTAGTAACATTTTTAAATAAAATTGAGTGAAAAGTATTTGAGACAAAGTTAAAATCAATTTGTGTCAGTAAATTGACAGAAATAATGATCATTGTTCTGTTCTTTCGAAAGATTGAATTTAAAAATCAGTTGTATGATACAAAAGAGATTTTGTGTGTTTCCCTCTTCCCATGTGTTTTTGAATAAGTGGCATTCTATAATAAATGTTTTTATTGGTGCCAGATTAAAAAATAAAGTTTTTAAAATATAGCCTTTTCTAATCTTTGTATTAGATTTTACTACTGTAAAATCCTGAGAAAAGCAAGCTCTAAATATTTTGGTAAAAATTGTATCTGAAATTAATCAAGTTGAGGTTTTCATTCCTTCAATAGATTTTTGAGTGAAATGAAAATTCTTTCAGGTAAATCTTATTTAAAAGACCTCCTATGGCATATGTGAACAAAAACATACTGTATTGTAATACCAACTTTATTTATACACTTTAAGAATTCAACATATTTTAAGTGAATGTTGAAAAGATTGCCCTTCTAATTCTCGACTTACAGCTTTCTACTAATGTGTTACCCATCTTTCATGACAAATTTTTGTATTCTACCACTTAGAAGTAGTCTATCATTTTATTACCCATTCTGACTTAGGTATGTGTGTCCACTTTCCCCAATACAACATTTTCCCCATTATTTAGACTTAATAGTTCTGTTGTCAAGAATAAACATTTTAGCAGGGCTGAACACCTACTAGGTGTTGAATAAACTCATGTTTTATTGAACTAACTAAGTCTATTGTTTTTACACAACCCAAACTTTCCATGTTTGCTATTCTACCAGTATTTTTCTCCATGAAAATGTAAGACTATAAAGGCAAGTTTGAGAACATTCCAAACTAATTTTTATTTACTTTTCCGGAAATTTTACTTTCTACGCTATTTGTAGAAATACAATAGGGCTAGCCAAATAGCTCAGTAAATTAAAGCACCTGCAAGCAGGTACAGAGGCTAGGGATTTGATCCTGGGGACTGCCCTGCCAGCCCACCCCCAGGGTGAGCTGAGCCAGCAATTGAGCATGGTGGCGCATGCCTGTAATCCCACCTCTTGGGAGGCTGTTAAGAGGAGGATCACTATGAGTCTGATCTAGTAGTGAGACCATGTATGACCCTTCCCTAAAATAAAAAAGAGATATACAACCCACTGAAAATTTCAAATCTGAACATAAATTATCAACACAAACATAAAAGCCAGCCTCCTTGAAAGTTCACAATTGTCAGAGTACAGCAGATTCACATAAATAAGCATTACTTTTTTTTTTCACATAGTTGCCTAGATACACATTTTGCCATTACTTTTATTTCTGAATGGACAAGCATCATATCACTTTTTCTAAACTCAATGTTTATGCCTAAGAAAATGCAAAAATGTGGGTGTTAATACAATTGGACATTCATTAAAGTTTATTTATTTATTTAATTATTTGAAGGTCTGGGTGCTCATTGACAGCACAGTTCATACACATTTACTTTTGTCTCTGATTGATTCCCAGGTCCCAGAGGGTGGCTTACCGAAGAGGAGTGAAAGGCAGGATGCAGTCTTGAAGTTTGTACATTTGTACCATCTAGGTATTTGGGGAGTCCGATTCACATTCATCAAGTATAGGTAAATGTTAAGGGGCTTGCACTGTAGTGAGTAAAGCAACAACGGAAGTTTCTTCAGGTTTCTAAGACTTCCAGTCAGCCAGAAACTTCTCTGACAGTGTGAGCTTGAATCTTTCCAACATTCCATTTTTCTCCTGATCTCATCCATCTTTTTCTAGTTTGTTCTCATCAGTCATTTGCTGAGACATTTCCCACAGCTTAGCCTCATTGCTCAGTTGATTCAAATTTCTCGGAAGCATAACTGCAGTGCTAAGTATCAAACTGAGGAAATGATATCCCAATTTATTAACTGGAAGGCATTATCAGATTTCATTTCTTCAAGGACCCTGGCTTTATTTCTCAGCCCATCTCCTCCTATTTCCTACCTGGGCAAAATATTATTTTCACCTGTTCCTTTTTTGAGACCACAGTCTGCCCGAGAAGACAAGTTTTCATTCTTCTGGGAAAGCTTTCCTGCTTCTGTGTTAACTTCTGAACAAAAGCTACCTTTTCATCCATTCTCAGAATGGATCCCCTTCTAACCAATAACTCTCTATTTTTTTTTTTATGCCTTAGGAAAATCACCTTCTGATAGTTTCCTGAACTTATCATTTATTTTTCTTTTTTTAAGATCATGCTCATGCTACTGAAAGTAATTACTCATAAAGAACTCCTATCTTCAATATTCCTATTTAATTTATCTCAGACCTAGAATATCTCTCATTTCAAGGTCTCATTTAGACACGTTACCTCCTTACTCTGCTACAAAGATAAGTCACACCCAGATTTCATGAATTTTGTAAATACAGAGGACAAAAATGAATACCTCTTAGTCCTTTCTATAGTCTTCATTTATGTCTTACCTTTTGTTTTAAAATGCTGACCTCCATTGAGGACTCAGGACATAAGAAAACCTCTGCTGTGACATCCTGTAAGTCAGTGGTGTCCCAAATTTTCTGATCAAGGAGATTGTGGGACCACAGAAGAAAATTATCAACAATGTATAGTGTGCCTAAGAACAGTCACCTAGTGAGAAAAAATTCAGGCTTTCACAGAGATCAAATTGGTCAAGCAAGGGCAGTGACTCATCCAGATGGCTGACACTGACAACGTATGTACAAGCTGCTGTACATGGCTCCAGGGTAAATCCTGAGGGTATTTGACTGACCTTATCAGATGGCAAAAGTTACATGCGTAGTTATATAGGTCTTGCTTTAACTTGGTTTTAACCTTCCAGTAGAAAAGTATAACCATGAGGTATAAAAAGTAAAGCTACATTAATATGCTGAGCTGTAAAAGGCTCAAGTCAACAACTTCTGACAATTGCCAGATGTGCTGATAACTCATTACTATTATGGGCTATTTGACTATATTGGGTTATTTTGCTGAATTCAACTACCTACAATCTTTGGACTTGCATCAAGAATGAAAAGGTCCTTTAAAGACTTCTCTATATACAGCTTCTGTAACTACAATGGAACACTCATCTTTGACAAAACAAAACAAAAAGAGGGATACATTGGGAGACACAGAAGGGAGGAAATTGATCAAATGTGTGTAGGTGGGACTAGGTCTCAGTGCCTAAAGCAAACAAGCTACCTCAGTTCTGAAATAAACATTCTGTCTGCTTAAAGTCAGCTATTAGTCACTAGGCGACCTTGTGTCACATGTTACTAACTCTGCAAAAGTATAAATGAAGGACAGTTTTGTTGTGGGAAAAAAAGAAAGAAAAAAAGATATGTATACACAAGATAGTTAGGATAGATATACAGCTACTTTCTTTTAGTTCTTTGAGGAGAAAGTTTTGTACTAATAGTGTTTAGACAAGACATCATGTCTGCATCTTGTGCTCTGAATAACTACTATGAAGACAAAATGCAATGCATTAATTATTGTAACTATCCTACTAACTTGTTTTGAAACTATTTCATTGCTGTTTTACCTTTTATCTCATTAAAATGAATAAAAATAAAAATAAATAAATGAATAAAAAATAAAACCTTGACCTCGATTTGATGATATTTGACAATTAAGCAGTGTGGTAAACCTACGGCACATGTGCTGCAGTGGGTTGCTTGTTTCTGAAAGGTTCACTCACCATCACTGCCTCAGACCATAACGGTAAGACCTCCACGATGGGATTAATGTCCGTACCAAAAACAGAGACCCAGAATCTCCCCAACCTCTGTCCCATAAAGGTACAATAGGAAACAGTCTGCCAGCGGACATCATTTCTGTCAATGCCTTTAACTTGTGTATCTCTCTGTGAACCTGCAAGTTTGTCTGGAGAGTTACAGAAAACAGCTAAGAGATATAGAAGAGAAATGTGGTAGGCAATCACATTCACCATTTTTCAGTGATTTTTTTTTGAGTCATAGCTGTAAGGAAAATAAGAGCAATGGGGGTAGTATGCAACTAAAGAAATGGATGATGTCAAGAAACTGTTGGCTTTAAGAATACATTATTATTTATATTAGGAAAAGAATATCACTGTGAATATCAATGGAAAAGACCTAATAAAAAGAAGGAGAATGGATCAAGAAGTGAAAGGGAAGAATCACTGTAACTCTGCCTATGATCAAGAGAGGAGCTGAGGATGGGGTTGCATTGACTAGCAGTACGTCAGTTCTTCTGGATTGAGCAAAAAGAAGACAAAACAGAGACATCAGAGGCTGGCCCATGGACAGATGTGGTACTCCACGTTTATCTTTTCTCAATTTAAGAAGCAGAGTCAATGACTAAGAAGGCAAGGAGAAAAAAATGGTGTTGGAAAGGGAAAATATAGATGTGTCCTTTAGCACATTGGTCTTCAAAGGTAACTGCTTGGTTATCCTCTGAAAGAAAATTAGAGGACATGTCTCCATGCATCTTTCAATTAACATCTAACATTATTTGTTTATTAAATATAAAATATGCAGTTTTTGATATATTGTAGATTTCAAAATTCTGACATAAAGGTCTTGTTTTACATAATGTTTAGGTACCAAGAATTGAACTCAGGACCTTGTGCTTGCCAGGCAGGCACTTGTGCCTCTGAGCATAAGTTATAACTATAACATTAACATAAACCATAGTTAATGTTACTATGGTTTTGTATACCAGAAAGACTTATTGCAAGAGAAAAACTGGAACTTTTAGATATTATGCATCAATGTTATCTGCAATTTAATTTCAAATATTATGTGAGGGTCGGGGATATAGTTCAGCAGCATAAATGCCTGCCTGGAAAGTGCAAGGTCCTGAGTTCAATCCCTGGTACACACATACACGCAAAAAGGGTTCAAATATTATCACCAAATTAATACATACAGGAAGCAAGTGAGATGAAAGAATGATAAGTTTGTTTTGTGGGTGAAGAGAGTGGCAACAGTAAACAAACTCTGTATTGCTGCAGCTCTAAAGAACACCATGCCCCACGCATAGTGTTTTTAGCTGTCAACCCTGGTTCAAATGCTATATCAACACTTGGCATAAAATAGATGAGATATGATGACTAAATGCATATTATAAAAAAATGGTTGTACCATATTTGATAGAAAGGGGAGAAGATTTGAAAAAAGATTCTGAAAAGTTTGATATCTTATGTCACATAGAATAGCTTGATTTTCTTGACTATGCCATAGTCAGAGCATGTTGGCATTAGCATTCAGCAGATTTGCTAGGCAGCAAAATGGCTTTAAACCTATTGATGTACCATCCACTCAGAGAAGATTACTTTTCTTTTTCTTGTAAAATCAACTATCAGTGATAAACATTTTTCATGGTTGAGATCTCCAAACCATAAAGCTCAAAACATATGTCCTGACCTATGCTAACTTCTTGCGCACATGAGCCGTCTGGCAGCAGGTCCTCTGCCCTGGAAACCACCAACTGCTTTATTCACCAGTGACAGTTGTGACTACAAAAATAATCCTCTTACAGACTGTTCTTTGTGATAAATAAAAAAAGAGAACAGAGCAATTGCACTGAAGCCATATTTTCAGGTCATTTCATGATTATTTTGGCCTCAACAATATTGAAAATCAAGGATATGTCTGTGAATCCCTAAATGCAACTAGCAATTTTCCCCCTCCCAAGATGATATATAAATTCATCATCTTTCTGTTGATTGGTACAAGTATTTTTATATGTTGTTAGCATACGAGTAACGCAAGGAAACACAGTAAGGATGAACTATAAAGTGTTTGTGTTTTTCACACTTCATGTAACTTTTGCATATCAATGACTTCTCCAAGATTCATTGGCTTCTTTCTTCTCTGAAAAACAATTCAGATTTCTTGTTCTAGAGCATAATACTCAGTTTCCTTTCCCAGATATTCTTTCAGATTTTTTTTTTGTTCTCGAGGTCAACTATAATGTTTTACAAAGGACAAAGATAAGGAAAAAAAGATAAGGAAAAGACACAGCACTGTGACTGCTAATGAATACAAAAATCCTGCTTTTTCACAAATTGATGGAGATACCAAGGCTCCAGGGAGCAAGTTGTGCTATGTTATGAAATATTTCTTTTCAAATAATTTTAAATGAGTAGGAGAATTATTAAGATAATAGAGGGAGATTTAATATTTTTCATTTACCTTCATTACTGTTAGCATCTTAAGTCATCGTGGTAAATAAATCAGAGAAAGTAGCACTGGTGAGAACTCTTAACTACATTAATACTGCATTTACTGTTAGTCTTTTGACTTACAGGATCTATGTCATTGCTACAAAGTAGCAGTAGGATACTGCAGGAACAGTGGCATGTCTGTGACACCTACGCCCATCTTATGGAGCATCTGCTTCTAGGACATGCATCCTGCCGCTCTGCACCAGGCCCTGGGAGGCCACTTCCAAGAGACACTCTTCCACATGTGTTCTCCATCTTCCCTTACCAACTGTTATGCCCACTAAAGGGAGTTCTGAATTACTTTTTCCCTTTGTGACAGCTAAGAACCCGTGGCTAATCGCAGAAAAGGGCTATCAACTGTCAGGCTCTTGCTGTCTTTTAACCTATATCAGAACAGAGGTACAGTGAAGAGCAGTACATGAGCTGAGCTCACATTCTTTAGTAAGATAGCGCTGGCCTTGGAGGTCCAGATGTAGCTAATAATAACTACATTGTTGAGGAGCAGAAAAAAGGCGGAGAGGATTCACCTTTTAGAATGGACTATTGGAATAGCTTTGAGCTGTGCGTAGCATTTTTCTTCAGCTACAGTTTAAATCTGAGAAGCCTCTAAGCATTGTTTTCCCTTCTTAATAGATGAATGGATGAAGTTCATGGTGATTTTAAAGAGTTTCCAAGGTTAGCCAGGTATTAAGAGGAAAAGACTAAAGGTTATGTCAGGTTTTTCTTCATCTAGTGAAGGTAAAATCATGTTTGTTTGTTTGTTTGCTTTTTGCTTTTTGGCAGTAGTGGGGAATGAACTTAGGACCCTGTGTTCGCCAGGCAAGCACTTATTCTACTGAGCTGTCTTCCCAGCCCATGTGCTTGTTTTGATTTGTGTCTAGATGTCCCTCCAAAGCCTCAGGTGCTTGTAAGGTGTTTTTAGAAATGGCTGAATCTATAGTGTGTGCATTGCTGGGATTAAGGATGTGAGATAGGTAAATCAGTCAACTGATTGGTTTGGCATCCTGGTACATAGTATAGACAAGATAAAAGGGTACAAAAGATGCTGTTAAGCTCCCTTGTTGCTTTTGCGACTTTGTGGATGCTGTAAACTGTTCTACTAAGAAGCCATGCTGATTTAGAGCCAGCCAATTATGAACTGAAACCTCTACAAACCATTAGCCAAATAAATTTTCTTTTCCTATTTAACTTTGGTTGTTGAGCATTTTTTTTTTCCTGAACAATGAGAATAGTAACTAAGACAATGCTCTTTGGGTTTGTAATTAAATGTCAGACATTATTCTATTATTAGCCTTCTCAGATCCTGATCTTCCTCCCAGAGAGAAAGAGATGTACCAGTCATTGTCCTGGATAATCTTAAAGGCTGTCTGTGCCTTTGACCCATTTTGAGAGGCAGAAAATGTAAACAACAGCATCCATGGAACAGTAGTTTCATACTGTCCTTATTCTTCTCTGTTCAAGTGAAAAATATTGATTATAAATGAGACACTATTAGAGGCAGAGGAGATTTTTGTCTGTGCTCCATGAAGGGCCTAGAGCTGCTCCTTTCACATGGCCGGTCCAGCATGAGTATGAATGAAAACTATAGATGATGAATTCCTTAGTGCAAACAGACAGCACATTTTCCTCTTTTTTTTAATTTTATGACTCCCCAAGGTGCACTTAACAGTAACAGAATTTCTTGCAAGAATATGGCAAAATGAAAAGCTGAATACAAGTCCCTTCACCTTTCCTCTTAGTTTTATTATTTGATTGAAAAGATCTTCAACTTACAGAACAAAGTCTTCCATGCACAAGGTCTTATTGAAAATGAAAAATCTAGCACTTTGGACTAATAGACATATACCAAATCAGAACCTCCTAGAGATTTTTTTAAAGCAATTTTTCAACATGAAATTCTGAGTCTGGGTGTCTGATGATTCCTTACAGATGTATATTTCATTTGATAATCTGTCTGAAATACCATTCCTCTAGCTCTCTATATTGCTTTTATTGTCACTTCTGGAACACTTAAATCAAAGGACGTGAGCCCCTGCACTGCTTCCTTCAGCCAGCTCACTTTTGGCCAGTTCCTATTGCTGTCATTAGTGCCACTTTTATACCCAGGCCACCCTTCCTTTCAGGTACTTAGCCAATATGCCTCTCACTTTTCCTTTAGGTAAGGGTGGCTATACTCAAATCTAAGCCCTCCTTTTTGTAGATATAGGACCTATATAAAATAGTTAATTCTCCTGAATTCAAGTTGCCTCTTCTGAAAAACAAGAAAAACATACTCGAGATAGTTGTGATAAGGGTTAAATAATACATAAAGGACTTGGACCAGATACTTTCAGGATATTGCTTTCATTAAAGATTGCAATATGAGTCTACCTTTACTTACAATACTTACAAAATCTTTAGTGAGCACATATTCACCTTGTGTAACAGAAGATTCTTAACAAGCTTTTCTTCCCCACTATAAGGGGAAGTGGGGACAAAAATTGCATAACAATTGCCATTCACACCTTTCCTGTTCCATTTACCCTGTGACAAATGTTTCTGCAGGCTCCACTGATGGTAAAATGCTTGGAACACAAGGAACACTCATGAATTATCTTAAACTAAATAACTTGTTTGATTTCTGTACATATTTTAGTTCATTAGCATATTTTCCCCCAAATTCTAGACACTCTAGTTTGGAGATATTCCTGGACTAATAGACATAATTTCTCTGCATAATGCAGCTGGATCTATAAGCTCAATATTTGATCAACCTAACAATGCACTCTATACTTATATTATTTTCATTTATTTATTTGTTACAGGGTCTTGCTATGCATCTGGATTTGTAGTGATTCTCCTGTCTCAGCCTCCACAGTACTAGGATTACAGGCATGTGCCACCATGCCCAGTTCTGGGGCCTGCACAGCATACGGTACTGGAGATTGATCGTGGTCCTTGCGTTTGCCAGGCAAGCGCTTAGACCGCCGAGCTACCTCCCTTGTCTCAGTGTGTTCTATTGATGCACAACAGAAGTGCAAGTTTCTACTTCTAAAAGCCACAAAAACCAGTGTTTGAAAACATTCTAAATCAATGCAGCCAGATTCTGCTTCACCGTGGTATCCTAGTTCAATAAGTATTTATCTAAGCAGTGCAGAGTTGGCTGCCAAAAAGCTACCCATCTATTTGCGCTAATGCTGGCCCTATATCCAGCTGCTGTGTGAACTTTACCTTTGGACCGCAAGTTTTCTGCAATTTATCAGTTAATTTGAGTGTGGCTCCTCACCCGCAGCTTCTGCTTGTAAATAGACTTGACTCCTCTGCTTCTGACCTATGCTCCTCATAATCAGATTAACTCAGAGAAAGCTGCTTCAGGGAAGAGGTCAACATCATTGCCAATAATAGTACCCGCCCTACTTTATTCTCCACACACGTGCCAGGCGATCTTGTTCACACTCAGAGCAGCCCTGTCGCTGCCTCTCTGCTCCTTACACTTGAGTGGTTCCAGGGTCTTCTGACCTCACTGACAGGAAAGCCAGAGACTGTTATTCCCTACAGTACCCTCCGCTATTTGTACTCCCTGCCTCCCATAGTTTTGTTCTAATCCATTCACGTAGCTAAAGGGTTCTGTGCTTCAACATCTCAGGAATGTGTTTGTTACTGGCTTTTTGCACTTGGTACTTTTTTCCTTTTGCCCAGATCGTGGCTATGTCAACTGTCTAATTTGCACTCAGAGGTCCTTTATTTTGGCCAGTAGAACATTTCTTACTACCACATTACATTGTGCATGTTTGCTTAAAATAGTGGTTTTTTTTGTTTTTTTTTTCTTCACTGTTTCCCCTGAACACTGTGTGAGTTCCACGACATAAATGCTTTTTTCTCTATTTTGAACCCTGTTGTATTACAGAATCTAAAAAGATTCTGGCACCTAGAAGGTCCTGAGAGTATATTTATCAAATGATTATGAACTTTTGCAAATACTTGAGGGATGGATTGCTACGCTAAATAATGCTGACATTTTAAAACTTGCTTAAAAACTAATTTTTAGGCTTAAATATCATTCATAATATTAGCAAACTTAAAATGCTAATAGTCACCTTTTACATACCTTTGTCACATTTTAACATTTTGGTGAGAAATTAATCATGTTTTAATTTTAAAATGTTAAAAGAATATTTTGAAATACGCCAACTGTAGTGCTTTCTGAAGGCTTGAGGCCCTAACAACAGGGCTTTTGATGCTGCTGTTGTCAGTTTGCTGAGAAGGAGGATCGAAGAAGGAGACTCTGACAGCCACAGATGCTCTGAGCTAGGCACAGTGACGTGGCTTTCGAGAGGAAGATCTCTGACTCCAGGGGCTGAGAGGAAGGTATGCAACAAGGAGCATACTCCCTCAGAAAACAGGGTGGGTGTTGTGGAGCACTTCTGTTTCCCAGGGGAAAGTCATAATTTCATGGAAACCATGACATGGCCTGATTTTACAACGTTAAGTAAACAGAATAAATGACCATTTTTTCATTACAGGAGGATCACACTGCAGCCAGCACAGCATTCTCTTGGTGATAGTGTGAATACAGACCAAGAAAGAACCGAGTAAGCAACTGTAACTGCTTGTCCCATGATTATTCAGCAAGAAAATTGGCCAGCAGTTGCTGTTACATAAAAAAAAAAAAAAAATTGGAACTGCTAACTCTGTCTTTCAGAGAGAGTAGGGCTTTCCTTAACTACAATGACAAATAGTAATTGGCAATAGATTAGGGAGGAAAATACTGACACAGTGGGTGACACTCAGTTTTTGCCACATCTTTATATCTCCTGAGAACTCTTGAAAATATTAAAGTTGCAGAAATGACTTCTCCCCTGCCCAGTCCAGACCCCTTCCGTTTGAGTCAGAGTCTCTGTGTGCGCCAGCCTGGCTTTGAGCTTTTCATGAAATTCAAGCTGTCCTCAACTTGTCAGTCCTTTCGTCTTGTCCTCTGGCATTCTGAGGTTACAAGCATCCTTTACCATGCCCAACTATGCCATTTGTAAAATTATTCTGACATATTTGGTCCTAGTAGGTCCCAGTAGTCTGTTTCTGACAATGGTTCAAATTATTTAATATATAACCAATTTTCTGAGAAACATGTAGTGAAAAATGCACATAAAGCGTTCTGTTTAGTATTCTTTACCAATTGGGCCATTCTAAACTGTATCAAGTATGTATGTGTCAGGATCCTTGGGGGAATAAGTTCCTGAGGTTTATTCTTAACTCATAAAAAATATTAATCAGGGGCTGGTGAGATGGCTCAGTGGTCTAAAGCGCCTACTTAGAACAAGCTAAGCCAAGCAAAGC
>NDGN011476632.1:0-13159 GCA_002564285.1 Tympanoctomys barrerae
CCCCCAGGGCATACTGAGACTGCGATTGAGACTGAGTGTGGTGGCGTGGGCCTGTAATCCCAGAGCTTGGGAGGCTGTAAGCAGGAGGATCACTGCGAGTCTGATCTATGTAGTGAGACCCTGAACACCCTGTAGACACTGAACCAAATGTATTTATATATATATATATATAACATGATATATATACATATATATTAATGAATCATTGTGTTATTTCTATGCAAGTTTTTCACTATACTACATAATACATTCCACTATGTTACTAATTATGGATTGATTTAAAAACTGAAAATCCCCAAAACACACCAAGAAATAAAGTAATAATGAAAATGAATGAAGGATATGAAGGATGTGTTTCTCTTTAAGTTTTCCACTGAAAAGATGAGGAAAGTTCTGATTTTTTTTCTCTTTTTTTCTGTAATTGACTTTACCAGTGCTTCTGGACAAGTAAGAATAATGTGGTAGGATTTGGAGTGAATATTTGAGAACCACGTTGTTATTCAGAATTTATTTTCTTGGAGATCATTACCCAGAAAATCTGAGTTAAGTTGCACATCTGCATATGCTTTACAAATAAAATTAATCCTAAGAGCACACAAGAAAAATATATATAATTTTAATTTTAGACTTTAAGCTGCTATGAATTCAATGTAATGAAACAAATCTTTAGAGTATAGGAAGAAATAAAGTGTGTGCTGCTGATTAATTTGTATTTGGAGTTCTGTTGGTGAGGTCACGCATGGGTTAAACACAAGCATACAGACTGATAAATTATATTTTAATAGGTGGAGTATTCGATATCTTAATGCATTTCATCATTTTCACCTTGCAGCACAAACTAGTTTTGAGCACGAACAGAAAAGTAATGCTTATAAAAAGAGAAATGGTACTCTGTATTTCTGACACTTAAGGTCAAGTGCTGGCAATGCATTGTGTATTAATGTATTCAATATATCAGACAAGAAATGAGTACCTCCCCTCCCTTCTGAGTCTAGACTGGTTCATAAACCTATTTTTACTTTCTTTGGTCTGATTTATAGCATTCCAGAAATACTCTGTCCTGACAGCACATGAAGACAGTTTGGATATCACATGAAAATCACGGAGAAATTTATTGTCATTATATTTGGAATAAAACACTTCACAAACTGAAAATAATTTCACATGGCGAGTTCCTTAAACACAACATACTATGTTGTTTTCCTGTAGGAATTTATTCTATCATGGTTAATTGTTGCTTCTTCTGCCGATAGTTGAACTCCTGCATGGATTCTTCCACTAAAATCTTTGCTGGCCTGGCTCAGCACCTCAGCAGTGTGCGCCTATGCTAGCAGCCTTCTGGAGAACCACAGTAGACACTTAATTTATAGTTTTCTTCCTCTGGGCCAATGATTCAAATTGGAATATACCCTTGAAAATTCGTGTTGGTAATAATGTTGAAAATGTGGTGAAGTAGATTGTAGCTTAAACCAAACACAAATAACAAAATTACTTAGAGGTCATTAATTTCCCCCTTTATAGATTCTACCCGCTTTTGCTGGATGAGTTGACTAGATTGAAAGCCTCCTAAAGCGGCCTTATGAATGTATTCTCTTGGATAACACAAGGAACAGAAATCTCTGCAAACACTTTCATTTTAAAGAACAGAATTTTTTCAAATGCTGTGCATGTTTTCATTTATCCTAAACATTAAAAGATAAAGTCTCCTGACACAGGTAAGATGTTATGTTAGATATTTCATCATTATAGAGTATGTATTATAACCTATTCAATTTGAAGTTTTGCTTGCTATTTACTTTTAGAGTGTAAATTGCCTCGTCTGACGTGTGGGACTTTTTTTTCTCCCCAGAAATGGGCCTAATTCTTAATTATGTACGTCCTTAGAATTTCTTAACTTCTGATATTATTTTGCTAAGTTATTTTAATTTCAAAATCAAGGCCACAATTGATTAAAGGAATTTGAATGCAAATGTGGAAATGGGGCGCTAGCATTGGCTTCCACTCTCCTGAACATGGGCTTCTTTATATCTAAAAATACGCGTGTACTCATTTTACTTTCAAGCATTTTAAAGTTCCTAGGATAGTTCTCATTCAGAATACATGAATATGTTTATCTTAAGCAGTTCTGCTCAGCAATTTAATAAATTGTGCAGTCCACAGGGAATACCATTAATTATGTTAAGACTGATGAGGATTCATTTACTTGGTTTCTTTCTGAACCACTTGACTTGCCTCTGTTTAATTAAACAATAATAAATATGATGGTAGGAAGAAATGCACGCTGTCAGTGAACAATGCTAAATATGTCCCTGGAATATAGAATGGGATTTGGATGTGTTCATATTGAGAGAGAAAATCAAAGAGAAAGAGAAAGATAATTGCCGACACATGGTCTCACGTTTAAATCTTAGTGACACACATCTTCAATTCTACGTTCGCTCAAGTTCTGAGTTACGCAAGGCACCGAGAAGACAAATAACCATCAGGGAACTCGTACATTCTTTCATTTAATGTCTTGGAGAGTCCATTTTCTTGAGTGGCAACCAACGTTATGCATTTCATATAATGTTCACTACTCTAACTTCAGAATGAAAATAGGGCATCCTTGACAACTCATTACATGGTGAAAATTAAAAATATGGAACTTTAGAAGCTGCCCTGCTGAAGAGTTGGGCAGTGAGGTAAATACAGTAGTGTGTTGTTACAAACTGACATCACCCAATAAATTTATGATGCTTTCATGTACATTGTAAATTTAGTTGAAATTACCTCAAAGTAACAAAACTACATAGTAGGATTATCAAATTTTTGCCACTTCTTTTTTTTAACATTCTATTGCTAATTTTTTTAAATTTTTGAACATTTGTATTAGTGATATTTGAAGTATATAATGATTATATACTAGTGAGAATTGGTACATACGGGATTTTTTTAACCACATGATACATGACCAGAAACATCAAAGAATGATTATAGAGACAACTTGTGAATTATCTTGTTTTATTAACTTGGGCAGTTTGTATTGCATTTCTATGTCCATTTATTGGACAGGCGAAAGTCTCCTTTGGAGCCTAGACAAAACTTATCTGCCTATAACATAAGTGAAGGATTTAGATCAGTACATATCTCAGAGTACTCAACAGAGCATATAGTCCAATAAGCTTTATATTCTATTTTCCAATATTATTTTAAAGAGCAAGGTCCACACAGGCTTCAGTAGAAGTAGATATCTTTTCTATCAAATAAACATAAGATTCACAGACTCATTAAATTAGTGATTGGTGGATTCTTATGTAATTATCAATTTAGAGTTCCATGTTTTTTCTTTAAGGGATTATCGAATCCATGGATTTTAGGATTGTTAACTTTGCTCTCCTGAGATGTAATGAAATGTTGCATGGAAGAAAAATTTATATAAATTTTCCCCACAGATACATTTTATCTAGTTAATGAATAATTATTGCTTGATAGCAAGTCAACAAGAATATTTTAACATTAATGCTAAATGTTCTATATGATTCATTTTAGTAGCTGAAATTGCATCTATCTATCTATCTATCTATCTATCTATCTATCTATCTATCTTGAATTTGAAAGAGGAATACTCCAAAATCATAATTATACTTTTTTTTAAAGAACCAATCTCACTATGTAGTCCAGGCTGGATTTGAACTTGCATCCTCTGGCTTCAGCCTCTAGACTGCTGGAATTACAGGTGTGCAACAGCATACCTACCTCAAATAACCAAGGTGAGTATTCTTCATAGGTTTCAAAACAGAGTGTAAGACAAACATATACAAAACTTGAATGTTAACTAAATAAAGTTTTACAGCCACACAGCTTATCATAAAGCAGAACTTTCCAAATAGTTATGTTTTTCTCTTTAGAACACAACACAATATGCTCGTAGTGCAAAACACACAAATAAAAAAGAACTCAAGGGCTGTATTAGTCTGGTGTCATCTTTCTTACTTCTTCATGACATGGAAAGGGGCATCGCAGGGGTAAGAGACAGAGCAGGAAAGGGGGCTTCACACAGGCTTAGCAGAAAACCCTTCCTGTAATAGCAGTATTGATCACCTCCTGACCATCTCATTTGTCAACAGTGTTATAACGGGGTTAAAGTTTTAATGATGAAATTTTGGGATACTATCTACCATATAATAGCCTCCATAAGAAGTTTTTCAAATAATATCAAAAAAAAGAACTCAAATGATAACAAATTTCAAATCCAACTAACAGGGACAACTACTGTCAATATTTCTATAAAATTATTTATTGTTCTATAAAGCTCAATTTCTGTAAACACTAAGTTCATTATTTTATGTAAACAATAATAAACATTTTGAGAGAGATTTCATTTATCTATGAGTATAAAAACCTTTTAAATGAAATTTAGACAGCTGCATAACATTAGTGTTACCGGCATTCTATAATTTGTCCAGTTGCTCTCCATTGTTAAACATTATGGCCATTATTTTATTTTATTTTACTTTACTTTATTTTATCATTTTATTTTATATTTTATCTTATTTTATTTTATTATACTTTATCATATTTTGTTCTATTTCATTTTATTTTGTTTATTGATACCAGGGATTGAACTCAAGACCTTGTGATTTCCGGGCAGGCTCTTAAGCTACTGAACTAATCTCCCCAGCCCCATTTTGACTGTCTTAACTAACCACATGTCATCTATATGCAGCAATTAATTTAGGGAAACATGAGTCTCTTTATATTTCTAATACTTGAGAACATAAACACTAGGTCAAATTTGAGGGTTTTTAATGGATATTGAAATACAGGCATTAGATTTAAACATAAAATTGGAGGTAGATAAAAATGATGTTTTCTACAGCTAAAAATGATGTTTTCTATAGTTAAATATAAAAAATGATATTTTCCTACAGCTAAACAATGTTTTCTACAGGTAAAATGATGTTTTCTACAGGACCTCACCTGAGGAATGATGTAGTCTTATACTTTATAGGGCATTTAATTCTCAATAGAGTTCAGCCATCTGTTAAAAATAAAATTTTCTTGGCTGAAATCAGATAATGAGATTGATGGATGGTGGTCAGAAAAGTGCTTCTACGCTGTGATGGTTACATTTTCATGAGACAGCACGAGGGCAGGACAGCAGGCGTCTCGGTATGATGTAAGCAGACTTTCTCCACCTATAATATTCCTGGACAGTTGCAAATGATAACATAGTCTAAATAAAGGGAATCTTCTTTGGGTACAAAAGAGAGAACTTTTGCCTTTCCAACAATTGTCACCATTAACCATTACTTTTTTAAACTCTGAAAGGACAGGTGAATTTTAATGCCTATTTTTCTCTCGGATATCATCAACTTCTCCAAGGATTAAACAATCCTTGGAAAATTGTCAAAGTGAATCTTTTATTGTTCATTCCTCTACTTTAGTATTCTATTCCATGACAAAATGATTTGTGACCAAAATAAAATTCAGGAACAATTGTTTATATTTAAAAATAATTAACAAAACAAAATGATACAAGGTTCCAAATAATTTAAATGAGATCATATGCCAAATCTCAGTTCTTTCTCAAGTTTATATCTGTTTACCAAACATGCACATGCATGCTTAACTGTGTGGACACACTCATCTAATAAGTATGGATTGAAATACTTTTTCTGTTCCAGGTGGAAGCTTTCTCTTCCAGAACCTATTGATCCCTTCTTGTCTATGATTGTTTTCCATCTCTAATGAATGCTGGAAAATCCAGTAGAGAGTCAGTTTGTTGAAAGGGAGCCTCGTGTCTCCACACCTTTTGTGCTACTGCAATGAAACACCCTAAGTACAGTGATTGGTACTTACAGTTGGCTGCCAACAAACCTCTCCTGAATGAGTGGGTTGTTGGAGTGGAATGCTTCTTCTTTTTTAGGATACTTCAGACTATTTTCAGATGTATTGCCATCTTTTATGCAATCACTTATAGTTCCCACTAAGAGCAGCCATTGTTATTTTCTATAAAGCCCTGCTGCTCACCAAGAAAATTCAGATAAGTATTGCCTTCTTGAGCACAAGTCTCCTGTGCATTTGAATTTTTTCTGAGTCACTCATGCAATAAGAAGAGTCATGTTCTCTCCTTCTTAGCAGTGAAAGGCTTAGGTGGCATACAACCAAAAAAAGCACAAAGTCCCATTGTGTAGAAATTTGATGATGAGTCCTCCTGTGTAACATCATGAGACTTCTTTTTCTTTTTCTTTTAGATTTAATCATTCAGAACTTGTTTTACTTGAGATATTTTTAACCAAAGTTGTCCAAGTGACAAAAAAGATCTTTTTTCTTTATTCATGATTAGTTAATGTCTCTTTCAGTTTCATTGGGAGGCAAAGACTGCACTCATTGCTACTTGTAGAGTAATAGAGTGCGCACCTGGTGGGGGGGGGAAGGAAGGCACCAACATGTATTCTAAATCATTATCAAATACTGAAGCCACTACAGGCATTTTGTGAAGAATCCATTGCTTGCACTATCAGTATTACAACTTACCCTTTCGACCCTCTTCAGAGCTTCTTTTGATTCTACTAGGTGGAAATTGAAGAACTAAAGCCTACAATCCCATCACTGAGGAGGTTGTAGTGGGAGGACTACTGCAAGCTCCAGACTAGCCTGGAGGCCACAAAAGTGAGCAGAAGGCCAGCCTGCGCTGCACAGCAAGAGAGACCTTGTCTAGAGAAGAAAGTAAAATACAATACATTTTAGAAATAAAATTTAAAAATTACCAAATCCAACTGGTTCACCTTAGCTAGCCACTGCTTACAGCAGGGGTGGACATGAGTGATGTTTTTCTAAATGTAAGAACAGAAATAGACAACTCACTACCTTTCAGACAAAAGCAAAAGTGATGAGAAGTTGTGTATGATTGACCTGACAATGCACAATGAGCTGCATTGCATCAGCTCTCTCTCTGTCTCTCTCTCTCTCTCTCTCTCTCTCTCTCTCTGTCTCTCTCTCTCTCATATGCACCCAGAGCACCAAGGGGGCCATCCTTTAAACAGGGGGAAAGTAACATGTTCTCCAGTAGATTTGCTCTTAAGACAACGTAATTATTAGAACTGAAAGACAGAAAGAAGAAAAGACAAAATAGAATCTTCTTCCTTCCAATTTTAAACAGTAAATATATGTTTACAGTAAATATATATTTAGTGTATTTGTCATTAACTGCTATGATAAACATTGTTATTTTTCATTCTTGGTATGTTATTATGTTAGTTATTTTCAATTTGATCTCTACTTTCCCCACCCATTTCCTCCCCCCTGCATTTTTTTTCCCTGTCCTAATCTGAGCAGTTTTGCTCATAGTGTCTCGTGTTCTGCAGCAGCTCTGTAGCATCGTCCTTGTGCTTCAGTCCACTGATCTGTTTTCTAGCATTTAAGATGACACTCGAATCTGTGCAGTATAATTGGTCTTGAGTCATCATTCTCACCTACAATTTCCTTACAAATATTTAGGCAGACTTTTCAAACCATAACTGGAGATCCTGTTGTACCTGCAGCTTTCACTCTATAAATGATTAAGTGTCACCAGCAAGTGGCAGGGAAGGGATCCTTTGCAGACAAGTGTTAAAGGGAAGAGTAACATACACACCTGCTGATTTGGTTGGCATGATGGAGAACATACAGTTACACGAAGCATCTTTGTTTGAAGAAAAATGCCACTGGTGAAAATTGATTAACATTAACATAAAGAATCTATAGACTTGGTTGCGTGGACCAGATAGATATAAGGTAAATATAACAGAAAAATGCTATATTTTAATCAATTAATATAGCTTTGCAGGAGTAGATGGCTTGAAAACTTCAATGTCTACTACTTTAAAAATGTCAAGAACTGCCCAGTTATCACCCCCCAAACATGCCTTATCAAAATGTCACCTTGTAATTCACATTTAACACTACTAGCCTAGGTCCAGGATCCAGTTTGACAAAAATATTCTATGCTGGCATATTTTTTTTCTCTTTTAGATTCTAATGAAGTCATACCTAGGATGTCCCTCAAAAATTATTATAAGTTTGACAATATTACAGGGTTTCCCCACATGAAGACAGGTGGAGTGGAATCTCATATACATTGTGTAAAATGAAGATGGAAGACATGACAGTATGTTAATATCAATGACTGCCGTAGGGCAGAGCACAGGTAACCTGGGACAGGAACATGAATTTAAGTGTATAAGAGCCAATAATTCTGCCATTTGACTAGCAACAGCCAATTAAACAAATGCACTGCACAAAGCCTGGGAAATATACAGAGCATAGAATTTATCTATCATGTTGATACCCAGGTTTTTGAGTTTTCAGTGCTGTGATTAAATCTTTCACTTTTAAGTGACTCAGTTGTGGAAATCATACATCTACTCTTTTAAAATCATCACCATTTTCTCAGTCATTCACTGAAAACTGACATTTTATGATGGCCTGCCCTCAGGGATTTCACTGCTTTTCCTTATGTTTCCAAACTGTGCCTAAGGGATGCATATCTCTGAATTATAAGGAAGAATATTAGGGCCAGCAAGATACCTCAGCAGACTAAGTGCCTGCTGGGGCAAATGCAGGGGTTATGGTACGATCCTTGCCACACACACCTCACCAGCCCTGCCCCGGAATGCACCGAGCCATCCACCAAAACTGGATGTGCTGGCATATGCCTGCAATCCCGGAGCTGGAGAAGGTTGAAAACAGGAGGACCCCTACGAGTCTGAGCTGCACAGTGAGACCCTGTGCCAAATACATTTAAAAACAGAATATTGAAGATAATAAGACATCTCAAGAAGCCCACTTTTTAACTCGAATTGTATTTCTAAGGCTTGAAAATATGATTGGCTTATATACAATTCAATGAAAGACAACGAGAAAAGCCAACAAACTCTCAAGCTGCCTTAGCCATTCTCATCCTCGAAAACTGTAAAGCTGATGTATATTTTGAGGACAAGTCAAGGATTAAATATCATGCTAATGCTGTACTTAATTCTTATGTCTAATATAGCCAAAAACAAATTAGTGATCCTGTAATTAAACCAGCAAGACTTGAGTACATTTTATAACGCAACCATGAAACAAAAATCTACAGGTACTATTAAAGCTGAGGTTCCCAGTCTAACTCAGGGAATTAAAATTCCGATCACACGGTCACATATTAATTAAAAAAAGTTCGGTAATTACATACCTGCTACTAAGGTCAGTTTAACTACCTATCAATTTTCACAGATGACTGTTCAAATTTGTTTGATAAAAACACTATGCAAATTTCAAACTAGTGGAAACAGATGGTACAGTATGCTTCTAATATATAGTGTATATATATATATATTGTTTTTCATACCATATATAATATGTATTTTCAGGTGTTGCTATTCTCTTCTAGTATTATTTGCTACAAGGAATTAAAAATAATTTTAAGGAAGCTGATTCTTTGCTACGTTCGAAACCATTCTTTCCTTGATATCATTTCAAAAATACTTAGATTGCAAGGAGAAAAGACAGGGAAAATTCTTGTCAGATTGTATATTATTCCAAATCTTATACTAATGCCACCCTCAGGAGGATAATATTACATATTATGCTTGAGAAACAAAGCAGGTTCCCAGGTGAAAGACTCTGAAATGGAGGGCATTAGTTAGTATTCCACGGCTAGCACCCTGCAACTTTGACACTAAACAGAACGTGAAAATATTGACACTGTGGATGAAATGCAGCTGAACAAAACTGACAGTGAGCAAAGAAACTGAGCTCTTTTCTAGCCATACAACAGCAACTGAAGAAACCCTCTGCTGACACTTTTTTTTTTTTACGTCTTCCTCTATAGGCATTTCTAGGTGAACATACCCTTGTTAGAGTTGATATTAGGAGACAATAGATGGCTTGTTTTTGATAAATCTTATATACAAAGTAGAACTGCTTATGACTTCCTCTAAATGCCATGGACTATCTTTATTTATTTGTTAAATGGTTCTATAGAAGTAACTTTATTCTAATAATATGATGATATATTTTATGTAAAACATATATACATATATAAAATATTTTTTCCAATTTCTTAGAACATTAGAAGCTCAGGCTTCTCTTGAATCCTTACCCACTATTATGGTTTATATCTATGAGACTTCAGAATGTGGGCTTTTGGAAGGTGACAGTTTGAGGGAATGCCACAGATATCTTAGCTGTGGAAGATTTGGTCCAGCCAGATGAGGTAGGTCAGTGCAGGCTTAACTGGAAAACCCTCTCTCCCTTTAAGCTCCTCTGTGGACACTCTTTACTTCTTTGCTGTATGAGGCGAACAGATTTTCTGACCCCATGGTCCTGCTGCTGTAATACTTGTTGCATTGAAGCCTTTTGACCAGGACTAAAACCTGAACCACAATAAACATCTCCTTTTTGCCTCTGTGGATATTGTGTCCACTTGGCCAGTACTTCTTTCTTCCTGGCTTTTCTTGTAGTTATTAGCGTATACATAATAGAGTTCAATTGCTGTTATGATAAACATAAATTAATACCCATGTAAGAGTCTATATTCATTTAATTTTGCATTGGAAATAAATAATGTCAAGGCGAAGTCATTTGTAAATGTTCATTTTCATCTGATGAAAGTCATGGGTGATTCTTTGCCAAATGGCTTTGGAGGGTAAGCAATGCTAGTTAATATACTGTGTTCTGGACTCTAGGCTGAGATATTAAAATGGTGTGTACACTGAGGAGATTTATATGCAAATATCTGTTCTTAGAGCATTCTAAAGATTGAAAAAGCCGAGGTCAGATTTGATGAACACATAGAACAACGGAAGTATCACAGCCCTCAGGTCTAGTTTTGAGAAGCAAGAGAAGCTAAGGTCTGCTGTCCACGGAGTGGTCTTCATATGATCATGAGCAAAGAGGTTGGAAAAGCAGCCTCATACCATTCAAATCAAGCTCTTGATATTTGTGAGAAGCATATTATAGGTTCTGGGAAAACTGAATTTAAAAAAAATTAAAAACAAATCCCTATATGATTTCTTTAGGTAAAACTGAATTTAAAGATGTATTTGACTTAAGTGTTTCTAGACTCCTTATAAGAAAGTTCAAATATAACATGAAATTAAGTGGAAAAAGACACTCCTTTTCAAATCCTGGTGTAATTCTGGAGTCCGGGTTGTGAGCATAGAGTAAAGTTCCTGGGCTTTGTACCTGCCCAAATCCCACTGGGAGGGACCCAGCAAGTGTCTCGGGACTTCCTGGACCAAGGGGTCAGTGCAGAGGATGGCAATGATCTTGAAGAGTTTGATGCGGCTTCGCATTGTCTTCACTATGGTGAGTTCTTCACTCTTCACAACCTGAAGGGGGTCCCAGGATACCAAAAGCAATTACGGAAGAGTCTTTCACAAAATGTATCTGCATCTCTCATGTAGTATACTTTTTAAACATCACTGGCAGAACTAAAAAAAAAAAACAAAAAAAGCAATTGCAAGTAGTGGGAGTGAATTAATTGGAGCTTATAAAGAAGCCATTGAGTAAGACATGTTAAGAAAGAATGAAAGCAATTTCAGACTCTGGCAGTCACTAGTTAACTTATGCCCTTCCCGTTCAATATGTGGCCAGTTTCTGCTCATTTTCTTTGGCTGAGTTTGCTTAGTATATTCTGATTAATTTACTGTCTGGTGTTACTTGTTTGTTGGCTGATAGACTGCAGCTGATTTAATGTTTCAGCGCAATCCTTTGTTTTTTCAGGAGAAAAACATGCCACCCCTAAAACTGCACCCCTTGTTTGAAGAATCGGTTGCATACATATCACTGTTGCAAGCTGGGAATGTTTTATGTCTCCGAGCCCCCAAAGCACTCAGAAGTGCTTGTAACATCTGCTGTCGAAAAGAAAGGATGAAATGAGAATGTTGGCAAATGACTCCAGCCAGATTCTCTATGGTAGAATAATTATCTAACTTGGTTTTAAAATGAAGAAATGGGATTCAAAATACATTCAGGGGCTCACATTGTACAGTGACTGTGCAATACATTTTACAAGTGGAAGTGACAGCTTGGAGAAGTGACCCTGATCATGTTTGGAAGTGGAATGGGAGGTCATGTTGGAGGGTTTTCTGGTCTCCAGTTCTGTTTTTCTCCAATACACTTTTCCTCCTCTCACAGTCAACACTGACTCAGAGGAGGCAGCAGTTTGTGATGCTTGAACTACAAGGCATCATGAACTTCAAATGAAAATAATTTTAGGAGCATAAACGTAATTTCTCTTAATATTTCCAGATATGTTTCAACTCTGAGTTCTTATTGAACTCTGTTTGAGAAGCCACAGATTGTCCCAACTTAAATGTTTTCCCATCTTAAGACTAGATTTGCAGGAACTGGTGTTCAGTCCTGGGAGTGCCAGTCAGGGCCTGCCCCCAGGGCATGGTGAGACAGGGATTGAGAATGGCAGTAGTGGTGCATGCCTGTAATCCCAGCTCATGGAAGGCTGAAACCAGAAGAATCACAACAAGTCTGATCTATGTAGCGAGACCCTGTAGGCTCTGTACTAAATACATAAAAAAAGACTAGAATTTACTAAGAAATATTACAATTTCTGATTTACTGGAATGTTATGAAAAAGAGCTAAAAAGCTATTTGGGACTGGTTGAAATTTTTATATCACAAGTGTTTATCCATTTTAAGCAGTAGAGTCTGAAGACAAATTTGATTTGAAATGTATCAGAAGATATATCACATCATAATCTTGACTAAACTTTTGCATCTTTTGGTGGTGAGTTCATATGATTATAATCTCTAAGGTATTGTTGTCTTCAAATGTATTTATTGTAGTATATATGCTAAATATAAATACAGTAATATCTAAGTTCACAAGTGTTTTTGTTTGCAAACAATTCAGTTCACAAACAAAAGCTTCTAGGAAAATTTTATTTTTAATTTCAAACTCCACATGAGGTAATCAACACAACCAAGGCCACCATCTTCCACAAACAAACACAAATACAGCCAAAGTCTTAGCCATCTTAGCTAAAGTCATAAAACCAATTAAATTCATAAACCTAGGTACTACTTAATCAATCTGTCTATCTGTCATCTATCATCAATCTATCTGTCATCTATTATCTATCTCTTGTGTAATATATACTTATACTTTTTTTCTCTTTTTTTTTTTTTTTTTTTT